>JBAIZL010000008.1:23568481-23655981 GCA_036971475.1 Prosapia bicincta
ATGAGAACACGAAAGTAATATTTCAGGCTGTAACATTCTCACTTTTGTGAAATGCAATTGCCCAACTTAATTGTATTATTACAAAAATAACGAAATATTTTCGGATGGTTTTGTATTTTTTAGTTATATATTTATTTTATTAAGTTTTTTACAGTTTTGTTATGCTACTAGTTTTCTTAGTGAGTTGTATGTAGACTAAGTAACTTTAATACTAAGTAGCTTTTCATTTGTTACTAATTTAAGGTCCGAAAATAAGAGGCAATCTACAGCACATACTCTTGTACATAGCAGACCTGGAGATCTAGAAGAAAGAAAACTCTATAATGTAAATATTAAACCACTAAAATAACATTTTTTATAAATTATATTTCAACTAAAAAATAAGTACATAATAAATGTAACTATATGTTATTATATTATGCAAGACTAACATACAATTATTTAATATTATCATACAAGACTAGCAATAACAGGCGAAGACATTGGTAGCTTCAAAATAAAAATGTCATGGAATTTTTAACTTCTATTGTAAGTATGTCGCTTTAAAAAAATTCACCAACTTGTCAGGAAATCCTCACTCTAAATCCTCATTTCAATTCCCCAAACAAAGCCCTATGTTGGGCAGTATTTTTTTTTAAATTTAATTGGCGAGGCGTTAAGGTACTCCTTGGAGGAAGCAATGAAGAGAGCTTTGCAACCTTGTCAATTCCCATGAATGACCATTCGTATAGAATCCTTATTTCAATGAGAGTAGTTGGCCGTACCGCAGAGCTTTATATTGTCTGTACAATGTGACCTGTCTCGTAGACACGGTTTATTCCTGGCGTGACTTGTCACTTGCAGCTGTTCACCCAGTCACCTACTAGCATCCCCACTAAGTAACTCTCTTGCCCTGATCATTATTTTTACATATTTCTATTGATTTTTCAAGAAGTATTTAAAGATATAAGAAGAACGATACTAAACACGAAATCATTTGTTAAAATTATAATTGTTACCACACATAAACATGCTATGTCTGTACTTTATTCAATTGAGTTTAGTAACGCTCTTTTTTATATTTCTACTTATGTAAATATTCGATATAAATTTTGAGAAGGATAACTTATTTGGTGGCGATGCTAGTAAATGACTGGTTAAGGAAACACTGCAAGTGATAGGCAGGACCAAGACATCCCGAGTCTACCTGGGTGCTGCAAGTGATAAGGCACGTACATGCCAGCCTGGGTCTACAAGACAGGTTAGATTATAGAGGCAATAAAAAGCTCAACAATACGGATAACCTCTCCATCGAGATAAGAATTGTACATAGTTGGAATGCTAGTAGGTGACCATTAAAGAAACAGCTGCTCGGTGCTCCAAGTGATAAGACACGTACAAACCAGCCTGGGTCTACAAGTTAGGTTAGTGCATACAGACTATTGCAACTTTCAATAGTTGCAACATTGCATACCCAAAATAGGTTTTGATATGTCAATATTGCATACCCAAAACTGTAACATAATGACTGCAAATGTACACGTTCTACAAATGAGTAGATAAAGTTATCGTTATGTGAGGAGGTTTTTGTCTTTAGAGTTTTAATTAAGAATTTTTCCAAAAAAAATATTCTGCTCTAACCATACTGCTTCGAATTCTACACTATATATATATATATATATATATATATATATATATATATATATATATATATAGTATACATACAGCTGTTATACTGTATGTGCTATACATACATATAGTATATATATAGTTGTTTTAATTTTAAAAATAACTTAAATCTCTATTTAAGGCAGAGCTGATATCAGTAAAATTTTATTTTAAAAAACATTTTATTAATAACATTTTAATGTGATATTTCACTATATCAGGAACTCTCTAGAAGTGGTTAGAGTCCTAATCAGCTGGCTTCCTGCTCATTGGTATTACCTTCCTTTTCTGCTCTGGATGCCTTCTGAAGTTATCGTTAAAGCTCTCAGTGATGCTTACTAGTGACCTCTAAAGTGTGGTACCGAAGAAGCCTTCTGGCTCTTACTGCTCCTAGGCCGAGTCATTTATTTAAAGTTTCTCTTAAGGTTTTAAAAAATTTCAAATTTTAAATATTCTAGTGAAACTATCTGATTATTGGGTTTATTCTCCCCAAACTAAATTTTTCACGTTTTGAAAGTATCTTCTTATCTTTTTGATAATATTTGTTACCAGATATGTTGAATGCTCTGAAATATTTAAATTAGTGTTTTTAATAAATATAAGTAGGTATTGGACCTTTTGCACTTTTGAAAAGAGTCGTTTGGTTCTTGTACCTGAAGCGTGTAGCAGATTTTCCGCACCAGAATATTGTTGATTATTTATGATTTGCTTTGTATATCACTCCTTTAAACCTAAGAAAACGTTGCGCTCCTCAGAATCACCAAATTAGCTTCTATAATTTTGTTCTTTTTTATTTAAATTAATAAATTTAACTGTACATTCTCTTAAGTCATATCCATAGGATCAGCGTGAGACTGCAAAACGAAGGAGTGAACTTCGATTCCTAATTTCACACGAAATCAATCTTTTCTTTTAAGTTTTGAAAGTCCAAACATATTATAATAATAAAAGCTTCTAAGGCTTTTCCTCTTCCTGATTCTTTACAAATTTTGATGGTACTCAAAGCTTTTACGTATTATTTTTTTCTTTAAATTTCGACCTTTTATTGATTATTTGATTAAAATTCTAATTAAAATTGACTCAGTCTTAACATTTTCCATTACTGTTTGGATTTTTTACTACTCTATATAGGCCTATTGTAAAATCGTATTTACCTTTATAAAAATATGTATTTGTTTCTCAAATTGTATAAGTCTCTTTATTAATATTTAATATTTAACTTACTTTTAGTATTGCAGTTCCATTTTAAATTATTGCTCCCGCAATTTAATATTCGTTATGGTTTTGCTTTTAAATAATTCCCTTTTAAAATTTGTTTTTCTTAACTTTAATCTAGCAATTGGAATAATTTCACTTCGATTCTTTAACTAATCATTTTTTATTATATTAATACTTTTATCCATTACAATGTTTAACAAAATTATTAAAATAGTCGTCAGATTTAACTATTTATAGTGATTATATAGTTCATTTTATAATTATAAATATGTATATTTAACTAAATATAAATAAATAGTGTTTAGTACTTGCTACAATAAAAACAAAATTTTAACATTTTCTATAGTCACAATTCACTACTAGAAGAGAAGGAATATTTACAGAAAACGAAAGAAAACGTTTTGCTGAAGAGTGCTTGGCAGCTCATAATGAATATAGAAAACTGCATAATGTACCGCCTCTAACTTTGAGTGAGAAGGTAATGTGATTTTAAAAATTAGGCATTCTTGTTAAGTGTTTTACTTTTATAAATAGTTAAAATATCTTTTTAAATTACACTAAACGTTATCAACTATTGTTAAAAATGCAAATTTGTAAAACAATTTTATTGTATCTTTATTAATTATTTATCCCAATTTGAAACAGTTACATTGTAACAAAACACATTTCTTTACAGGTTATAATAAATTAATTTATTTACATTTTGTAGAATACGTAAATTAATTAGAATTTACATAATATGTATTGTAGATTTACGTTGTTGAATACTGTTTGTGACTTGCACACAACCTGATCAGGTGAACATTGCAAGTTGATGAGATCGAAGTATTCATTCAATTTTAACATTAGAGCCAAGTCCTCACTGATTTACAAAAGATGTAAAAAGAGTAACCAATATAAATTCAAATCATGTAGGTCTTGTACCCTTTATGTTTTATTTATAGATGTCCATTGTTGTATATTATTGGTATAAGATAAATCTTGTTGCTGTTCATGACGAGCTGGTTGTAAATTACAAATTACACTTTTGTTATTACTTGCGACCAGACATTTGTTAACTAAAAGTTGTTAATTGTTAACTTACACTTGGAGGAAAGGTTTTCGTCTTACGACGTGGAGGCTGAAGAAGTCGTACGACGAAAACGTTTTTTCCAAGTGTAAGTTAACAATTAACAACTTTTAGTTAACAAATGTCTGGCCGCAAGTAATAACAAAAGTGTAATTTGTATTATTGGTAGAGATACTCTATCTACATCAACACATTTTACTATTTTTCCATCTTGTTCTATTTATTTATATATTGGACTAAGAATAATAAATATGGCTTCACATTTAAATACTTTTATAGACCGCTATATACTTTTTTTTTGTTTTTAAACTAAGAGCACTAAATTTCCTCAGACCCTATTGCAGTTTAATTCTCGCTTTATTTACCGTATCAAAAACTATACTATTCACAATTATATTTTTTAAACTCTCTGCTTACAGTATTCAATAACCAACTTGAATTGAGATTATAACTCAATGTTACATTAGATTATTAATAAGTTAGATATATGAAATTTAATTTCTCAATATGTTGAATAATTAACACACAAAAATTACTATCAGACGTTCGTTAATATGATACAGTTATTTGATTTTAAATCAAACATAATTACTATAATTCTTTGATATTTATCTACTTTAAAAAAAATGGAAAGTTATAAGGTTTGTTACTATTTTAATTAATTATTTTCATTAATATGTGATTAGAGGTTTGCACATTTACAATAGGAATCATATTTTTATTATTAAATATCAATAGGTATTTATGTCATTGGACTTTTAAAAACTTCATTTCTCTTGAAATAACAGTTTAATCTGCCTCTTCCATTCCATCGACACCCCGATTTTGTATATCCTATCGTTTTTTCTGTCTATTAATTTTTAAATATTAATTTTACTATCGCTTGTATTTTTAAAATATGTCTAGTTCTTTGTAGTTTAGTTATATTTTACTACAAAATACATTTTGTTTTGAACCAGAAAAAAATTTTAAACTTAGACATAGATGGAAAAACCATCCTTTTTTGCCTAACCACAAAATAGGACGGTTCGTAACCAAACCTCACTAAATAAATTTAAAATTATTTTGAGTTTTATTGTTTGTAAAGACTATACAGACATCAGTAGCCTAAATAAATTAAAATTTTGTTTATTATTTTGCTCGTAGACTACACAGTTTCAAGGGTTTTACATCCATCGCACAAGAAAACTGTAAAATTTGTCTTTACCGACAAACGCAAATAAACTTATAATTAAGCTGTTCTTCCAAACCCTTTGCCCTTGAACGGCTTGGAACAACGTCTGGTACAAGTTGCGTGTCCTAAGACGCGTCCTTCATTCTGTGTTTAACTTCTTTAAGATTACATGCATTTGTTAGTGAAGCATCACGACGCTTGCTAAGTGCTCGCATTTGCATTCTTACAAATAGGTGTAGTGTTGGGCCCTAGAGCTAACAAACCAAGCGTCGACCCTGCCCCTAAGTAGCCTTTGAAAAGCAATAGAAAAAACCAAAATATACACTAAAAACAGTAAAAAAAAGTCAGCTCAATCTCACGATGCACTCAGAAAATTTTGACTCACAAAACTTCTTCTTGGTAAGTTTACATAGTTCAGTATTTGCCTTTAGGTGTTGCACTTTCAGGCGTACTATACGGCGTCTCAGGTTACGTTGGAGCAAGCCAGGTAGCTGGAGTATTAGGACCGGCCTGGACCTATGAATAGGCTGGGACAGCCCGGCGAGAACATCCCATTAGTGACATCGCCGATTAGTCCACTTAAAAACCTTAATCTAATAAATACGCATTATATGGGAGAAGCGTTAATACGTTTTTTTAAAATTATTATTAAACAAATAATTGCGTGTTTGTCTCATGTTAATCGGGTGACTTTAAGTGCCGGCTATGCTTCGTATAGAGTAACTTTCCTTCGGTATAGGTAAATACACTTTAAATCGGCCGATTAATATGAAACAAACATGCAATTTTTATTTTAATAGTAATTAAGAAAACCGTATCAACGCTTCTCCCATATAATGCGTATTTATAGATTAATTTTTTCAAGTGGAGTAATCAGTTATGTGTCCCTAATGGGATGTCTTCGCCGGGCTGTCCCAGCCTGTTCATAGGCCCAGGCCGGTCCTAATCCCCCAGCTACCTGGCTTGCCTCAACTTAACCTGAGACACCGTATAGTAACCAGTTGTATCCACGTCAATTTTTAGTATTTGATCCCCTAAAACGTTTTTACTTCTTTATAATAATAAATGAAAATATTGTATTTATCTATATACAACTTTCATTCCCGATGCAAATTTGTTTTTTTTTTCAAATGTTCCCATATTAATAAATATTGTCAGAACTTTACTTGCAGTTAAATTTGAACGGTCAAAAATGGGCTGACCATCTCGCTAAGACTGGTACTTTTGAACATCAAAAGAATAATAAATATGGTGAAAATTTGTACTCATTATCTACAAGCAGAAAAATAACAAGGCTGACTATGAATGGTAGTGACGCTGTAAATGTTTGGTACAAAAAGGAAATTCCATATTTTAAATTTGGCACTGAAGATGTAGATAACAGGAAAACAGGTTAGATTTAGAATAACATTATTCAGTATCATAAATTATTAAGTGGTTTAGTTGTATAATCTTTTATTTATTTTTAAATGGATAGATATTTTAGTTATAATAAGTCTGAAAAGAGTAAGGTTTGAAAGTATACGATAGGTTGAATTACCTTTTCCAACATATTAACAGAAAGAAACAGTGATGGACTCGGAAAACACATTAAAAAATACTAAAATTAGGCAACAGTGAGAAATATTCATTAAAGTAATAACTAAAACCTAAAAACATTAGGCCTATTTCTAATATTCCTTAACGACTAATAATTGTATATCTTCTTTATGCATAGATTTCTTCTGTCCGTGTGTATGTCACTGAACTCCTCCTAAACGGCTGGTCCGATGTTTATGAAATTTTGTGTGCGTGATTAGGCGTTCTCGAGAATGGTTCAGATTCACAATTTGATTCGGTAGGCAGCGCTGCAATTTAGAATTTAGAAAAGGTTACTATTTTTCTGTCCCAGTATGAAGTCTCTTATAATAAAATCTAAGAATTATTAATATAGATGGAACTAATCCTATATATGTATATGTGATTAGGTTGGTTTCCATAACAGCTGTTTTATAACAGGTTTACTTCAAGTTATAATATTACTTTATTTAGTTTACTTTATTAAGTTAAAATTCTATTGATTTAAAAACGTCTTTTATAATTGTGTTGAGGATTTATTAAGGTTACTATAACTTTATAAAGTGTAATTAAAAAACATAAATTGTGTATATTTGTAAGGTGCAGTATTTAAGTAAGTGTTTTACATGATATTTTTTAACGATGAATGGGCGTACATTCCATAACAATCAACCAAGGAATTTATATTATCAGTGCTATGGCAAAGTGTCGGTACCTTACCATAAATATCCGTGTCCGACTTCAAAATGATCAATTGGCATTGAATTTTTGAATTCACTAGATATATATATATATATATATATATATATATATATATATATATATATATATATATATATGGAATGTCACCACATTTTGCTTGGAAATTTGAAAGCATTAAAGCTATGCAAGGGCACGCGATTGGTCATAAAAGAAAATCAAGGGCAATGTTCTTGAAGCTACCATTTTACATAAGTTTCAAGGGGGATTTGTTTCTTCACCACGGATCCCAATGATTTCTTTTGGCCCACCCATCCCATTTAAACGCAGTGTCCAGTTAGCTTGGTATTCGCAATGACTATTAATAAGTTACAAAACCAAACAATGCCAATTTGTGGGTTGGATCTAGAAAATCCGTGCTTTTCACATGGCCAATTATGTGTATATATATATATATATATATATATATATATATATATATATATATATATATATATATATATAAAGAAATTTAATTTTTTCCACATTAAAGAAAATGATTTTTTCACAAACATAAGTTGTACTTTTCCATCCTTGCTGTTACTTAAGACTGTTTGGAGTTTATAGTAACAGCTAAACTCACAGTTGTGATAACTGTATATGCGTGGTGACATAAGGTGTCTTGAAATGATTTTTTTCTCAGTATTTTGTCATCAAAAAGGTCTAAACAATTTAAAGTTTATTTGTTAAAAATTAAACTTTTGAATTTACAACGTTTAAATAGGACAATGTCTATCGTGCACGCTAGTATGTATTTATATGTATACTGTGTTTATATATATATATATATATATAAGTAACGCTTCTTACTGAAGGTCTGGTCTACTTATCCAAATTGTATAAATAAATGCAATGATAGTTTTAAGGCATGTTTCAGGAAATCACTGTCTTATCTTCTTTCTACACCCAGATCTTTTAGGAATCTATCAGAAACTTTGCAGGTAAGTCTTTTTGCTCCAAATTCAACAACAGAATAATAGAACTAGTTCCCGTTGGTAGTTCCATTGGGTAGGGCGAGGACTACCCAACTTTTTTATTCTTCTTTCTTAAATTACTTCCTAATTATCAATAATTTAGAAAGATAAATGATATATACCTAAGAATAAAAAATGCTCATAATATTATAGCAAAATCCAGAATGAACCAAGCAACAATAAAATAGCAAATATCGCTCTTTTGTGTCCATATATTTATTTTCCCTGAATGTAAGAATCCCCTCAAACACAGCATTTAAATTTTTAACAATTTATGAGTTTAGGTGTTACCCCCGACCGCCGAGTCACGACTCTCCTAAACTGTGCCTGCCTAAAAACTAAACCCTGAAGTCACCCTTGCTAGTACCTTCGCTCTCTAACTGCAGAATAAAAGGAAATATGTGTTACATAATAATACGTATACTGTATGTGTGCTGGTATTTGTATGTTTATGGAAAACTAAACACATAAAATAATACACTTAAATGTCATAGATATGAGAGTATATGTTGAGTATCTTGCAATGTTATGCCTAATTCTGGAAGGAAGCTATTGAGTGACACTTACGTGTAAACATGAGGATCATCCAAAAATCTGCGCATTTTTTTATTTTCTCACCTGAGTTATCTAGATGCTTTCTCTTTACACCTGACTCAGCTGTGGTGAGACTGTTATACTACTTAATAATATCAATCACCTTGGCTTGTCCTATATAGCTTATATTAAGCTGAGCAACCTGCTAGGATACGCCAGTTATTGATTGTATTTAAACAGTTATAGTTGTTAAATAAAATCTTTTAACCACAAATGAAACTTTTAATTAAAACCCCTATGGGCTTAGGATTAGAATTAAAATGAAAAGATTTATTTGTGGTTAAAAGTTTTCATTTATTTAATTTTTTGAAAATTATGCCACAGTTGTTTTTAGTTGTTAGGTGTTTTGGTGATTTTAAGACAAGAATTTCAAATCTCTTGATTAGTATTTCAATTCATGTGCAAAAGGAGCCTTTAAATTGCCATTAGAATTACATCCTAAAGCTAGCAATGTTTAAAAAAATTATTATAAATTTATTTTATTTTATGTATTTTCTTTTAAACTATGTTTCCATGTTATTTTTAGAAAAGTACTCCCTCACACACTCTTAATACTTTTAAAGTGTTCCAGTAATTTGAAAATGTTTATAATAAAAATAAGAATAAATTATCAATTTTGAGTATTACAAGATCATTAAAAAAATATTCCTCAATGTGAGAATAATGTATTTCATGTTTTATTAAATTTATGTACAACATTTTAGGTCATTTTACTCAGGTTGTATGGGCTAACACAAAACACCTTGGAGTTGGAGTAACTAAAAAAGCCAACGGAAACACTGTTTATGCTGTTTGTGAATATGAACCTCGTGGTAACGTGCGTGGAAGATATACTGCAAATGTACCTCCTCCTGTTGGGTAAATTCATAAATACTTAGCAAATTTGTTCATTTTTATCAATACAATATTGTAATACATACTCACAAACATTGATGTGTGTGATTGTATGTGTGTGTGTTAAAAACTTGCATTATTATTTATTATTATTAGGTGTTTTATTGAAATTTGTAATGTGTTCCCTTATATTTCATAATTTTTTTACATCTAGAAGAGAACCTTATCAGTTAATATTTAAAATACACCATGATTCATTATTGTTTATATGAATTTTGCATTTATTTTACTTCAGTGGTTACAGTAGGCATATGTCTACTGTAAGAACCACTATAGAGTAATTATATTTTGTCACTAAAAACGTTTAGTTTTATAAAATAATTCTCTAGACAGCCTTGAAACAGAAAAAACATAATATAGATTTATCTATATTATATATATATATATATATATATATATATATATATATATATATATATATATATATATATATATATACATATATATATTATTGGGTAGATGGTATCTGGATGGGGGCAAGGAAGGTTGTGAGTGGAACAATGGCCTTTTATGACACCGCCCTGTCAACCCTTGTCATCAGTCAACAATAGCTAAGCATTAGCTCCCAGTTAAATGGTTTTAGTCCCATATACAAAATTCTTAGATAGACTACAGGAATTAAACATTAATAAATAGCTTACATTAAAAACTAACGTTTATATATCTACTAAACTTACTCAATATCTTTGGTAGTGAAATTTCTTGTTCAAAATTATGTTTTACAATAATTACAGAACAGTTAATAAAAAAATGTTAAAAAAGAGAAGTAAAATCATGATTTCCAGCAAATCTATTCTCTATTATTTATAATATTAGCGAAAATATACCACAATTTATAAAATGTAAAATATTAATAATTATACTAATTTATAAAATACTTGCCATTTGACTGTATAGTTTGGTTTTTACCACATGATGGACAGATTCTTCGCTGCGCAATTAACCTGTACATTAATAAAAACGTGATTATGCCTTCCTGGTTTAAATATTTTTCACATTTTGTTAAACTATGAAGGAACTCCATGTTGCACCGAGAGTTGCAGAGCAAATGACTGTTTAGTGCAAGTGTAGTATTTCTGACAAGGGATAGAGTTTATGGAATTTCCAAAATGAAAGTACCTAGAAGCATCTGGATGGGGGCTAACGCTTCATTACACACAGGTTGACAGTAGTGTTTTATTGCCTGTGAAAGGGTTGTACAGTTTTATTGTTTTCTGTAGAACCTTACATCCTAACAGCAATTTTTATTTTGAATGTGATATTTAAAATATAGATATTTATAAATGGTTTAATCAATGCACTCAAGTTATACCAAGAAAAATAATATAACTTGTCTTCTACATACTTTAGAAATTTTTATTGAGACTTTGTATGATACATACATAGACTTGAGCAAATATATAATCAAGAAAAACTTGCTGATTAACCAAAACTTACTGAGAAAAGGTTAGCAATGTTCAACTTAGAAAACTTACTATAAGCCATGAAGAGTAAAATCCACAAATTTGTATTTGCAACTACTATGTATAGAACTGATTGGAATGAATTATATTCAATAGATTGTTAGTATTAATAACCTGTTAAATATAACATATTCCAAAAAGTTCTAATTTCTCAATTATAAATTAAAATTGTCATGTATTATTTCCAATTAGAAGTAATTGATTTACAATTACTTTTATAATTTAATTCGTATTACAGTTTTAGTTTTGAACTATTTTTTTATTTTTACAGGAATGCCAATAAGAAAATAAAATCTGGGGGAAATACTAGAACTTATAGAAAAAAACCAAAACATTAAACTACAAGATAAAGAAGCTAATTGCATTACAGTATATTATACTCTTATAACAATAATTTTGAACATTTATAAAGAATGTTTTTAAGTAAATTGTAGCTTCAAAGATTTATGTAATGCATTTTAATTATAAGTGAAAATAAAATATTTTAAAAAACAGTTATAACATAAAATCTGTCATGTCTTATAGTACTTAATAGTGTTGATATTTCACTTGAGTAATAAAGTAAAAAATATATTTATAGTGTTTTGTGATTTTTTCATGCCTTACTACTTTAAAAATCAACATAATTTGAAGGTATTTTTACTGTTTTGGAAAAAAATTGTTCTTGAAACATTACTTAAAGTAAATAAAAATGTCTTCAACAAACAATCATTGAACTTGCTACTTCAGTAAACAACCACACTTCAATGAACTTGAAAACAAATTACACTGGTTTTATAGTACATCTACCGACAAGGAATGTAATAAGACATTTCATGATGATTCTAGTAAAGCCTGTAATTTTATGTGATTAGGCATCACTTTTTATACTGCATTTATCCTAATTACTTGGGTTACACAATCATAATTTATCTCTCTCCTAAATACTATCATCATGAACGCAATACATTAACTTGGCGGGAAATCTCAACTAGGATGTTAGGAACCCTGCTGTTGAATAACCTTGTAGAATCAATTTAATGCTTTTTTACACAACATTTGTTAAACCAAAGTGCTTCTGCTGCAGAAATAGAGTCATTTGCACACTACTACACGGTTGTAATAGACTAGTGGTTTAACAGTTTCAGTTTCCCACAATGGATCATAGATTGTGTTTTTTTATTCTTACGTTATTAGCTTCACTCTGTAAATCTATGTATGTATAAAGAAATTATGTATGTTATAGTTATTTTAATAATACAGATGTATTGGTGCTTTAGTTATAGATTTATAATAATTTTTAAAATTTAAGAAAATACTATTTATCTAATTTATAAACATTTAATACCTTTCCTCTACCTATTACTGCAAAATAATTTATATTATTTCAAATGCAAAATATTCCATATATCATACTAATATTTATTACAACAACTGTAAGTATGTATTGTTTGATTAAAGCTTTTAGTTCCCCGAACTAATGATAATCAATAATTTAATCTTTAACTATTTATCTCCAAATATCGAAATCTTGTTGCTGTTAATGACAAGCTGGTTGTAAATTACTTATTACACTTTTGCTATTACTTGCAACCAGACTTTTTGATAAATAAGTTGTTAAATTGTTAACTTACACTTGGAGGAAACGTTTTCGTCTTATGACTTGACGAGGCTGAAGAAGTCGTAAGACGAAAACGTTTCCTCCAAATGCAAGTAAACAATTTAACAACTTAGTTAACAAAAAGTCTGGTCACGAGTAATAGCAAAAGTGTATTAAGTAATTTATCTCCAATTACTTTATTTTTATCAATTTTGATAGTAAAATTCCCATAATAATTTTTATTTATATTATTGATTTAGTCATAATAAATTCTTTTTCTAAACTTAAAAAGTTAAATTATTTGTTCAAAATTGATTCAGTATAAAAGCCAATGATATTACTTGTTACAAGTTTTACTCTCTGATGATTATACTTAATTATACTGATAAACAGAGAAACAACAAATGCTTAAGTTATTAATTTAATTAAAATAAATATGAAATTAAATTGTCTTTAAGACAATATTGATTTATTTGCAATTATAAATAAAATGTTATAATTTGTAATAATTTATAATTTGTTTTAATTAGGGATGCACCGATTTCGAATCTCAATTCCTGGAATCAGCGATTCTAATGATATTGAGGAATTGTCGATACTTGATTCTCCATTGATTAAAGTGCCGATTCTGATTCTAGATTTTTTAACTCCTAAAATACGTATGGGGTGTAATTAATAGGAAATATAATTAATCATCAATTATGTCTTACTCAAGTATTAGTTGCTTTAAATAATTTAAACAACTAAAGCAAATGTCAATTCTGATAAAAAAAAATATTATTATTATTTATGGTGCAACTTCAAAAACGATGAGAAGCATTTCTGGTCTGTTTGTCACCGCTCTTCTTGGTCTTTTGTCTTACTCTCATTCAAGAAGGCTAGACACTCTCTCCTCATTTCTGGCCACCACTTCATACATGTCGAAACAAAACACAAAGAAAAGGTTATTCCAATTTCTCCAGTTATACAAACTGAAATGGCTATTACTGAAGTCATTTTGTAATTGTGAAATGCAGTTCATATTTGTAATTTTAAATAAATCATTACTTTTATCCAATGTATTTGTCACCCATTCAGAAATTCCTATTCATAATTCAAGGTTGAACATTTTGTAACATTTCCTATTACATTAAAATGGATCTTTTAAAAGGCTTGACCTTATGACCAAAATGTTAACTACATTAGTTATTAAAGAATATCATGTAGGCCTATATGACTTGAAAGAATCAAAAATCTACTTAGAAATCAAGAAACAAAAGAAAATTTTGAGAATCAAAATCGGAATTGGAGTCGAAAATTTTAGCCATCAAACTATCCCTAGTTTTAATTTATATTTTTTTAAATAACAATATTTTAATAAAATAATAATTTAATGAAAATTTTTTAAAAAATATTGCACATGTACAGGTTTACAATAATTATTGTTGAAACAGGCTACTTCTTTCTCTTTTACTACTTGGTACGTTTAACCTTGAAATGTTTTTATCTACTAAACAGTTTTCTTTTTGTTGACATCTTTTGTCACGTTTGCTCCATATCTGTCAATATAATGACTACATTATTGTTTCATGTTACTAACAATTGATAAAAGCAATTAACATTTTCTTTAGTGTTTTCCGTTTCAAAAACATGATTAAATTTGTATTTTGTACACATATAAAAATGTTTATACTGTTTTTGAAATTTTATTTACTAGAAAAAAACAATTTTTTTTTTTAGCTTAGTTCAGTTACTAAATTTATAGAATGCTTAACATACTGAAATATTTTCTAATACTCAACACTGAACAATTATTTAAAAAGTAATACAGATATGATCTTTTTTTAAAAAAACTTGTGATATTCTATTACGGGAGAGTATAGTTTTTAAAATTGAGAATATGGAACCTATTCTGTTACTATTGGTTTTAACTATTATAGATCATTACAGTTTTAGATACTTATAATACAGTAGTAGGAAAATTAATGTGAGCACAAATGTTATTTAATAAAGAGTAACATTATTTACAAAAAAAAGTTATATAATTCATGAACATTTAGTGACTAATATTGTCTTCCCTTCACGACCTCATACAAACAATTTGGAATAGATTCAAGACGTGTACTGCATATTTTAAGAATTGACTTGTTTCATGCCTTTTTCAAACGCAACTACTCACACAGAACACTCAAATGAAAAAAATTATAAACAGTTCCTTATCTGCTTTAATAATCAGGTATTATTATTTTTTTTGTTTTAGACTATTTTTAATCAAAAAATATTTTCTAGGTTTTTTTTATTTTTGAAAAAAAAATTGTTCAAGTCAATGTAATTTATTTGGAATATGGTTGTGTTAATTAAGCTAGTAATACATATAGCAAAAAACAAATGTTCTCATTGAAACTAGTAAGATTTGAAATATTCAGTAACAGGATCATCACTGAGAGATAAAAACATTTTAATTAATTGTTAATTTGGTATGGTTTAAATGCCCCCTAAGTCTGTTAAAATCAAATATCACAAACATAAGACATTGAATTTCTACTTTGAGTCAATTAAATTTATACTGCTTTTTTTGTTTTTTTATATTCACGCTAATATTTAATACAACATAGTTTTTATAGCAAATCAATATAAATAGAAAAAACAAAGTTTAAGTTTAATTTTAATTCTATTGTGGTGAAAATGTCTCATGTCCTTGATTCATAGAGTCTTAATGCAGTTAGGTTTTTCAAAAGTTCCACAGCTATTTTTTTACTTTTTTATTATTACTTCCTAAAAACACTATTTTTATCTGCTTTCTTGGTGCTGTTTGTTAATGATATTGAATTACCATAGGATTAACAAGTTCAATCTTTTTGTCCATTTTGAGGAACTGTTTTGATTGACTGTCATACTCTCTTTATCTGGTGTTTCATAATCTGATTCATTTATCACTCCTTTTTATCATAATCTGATTCATTGAACGCTCCTTTTTATCATAATCTGCTTCTGGAACGAAATTGATGTCATTATTAATTTTTTTTTTTTAATTTGTCTACAAATATTCATGTTTTGTTCTTCTGACTCCATTAATATCACACTAATAGCTAATGCAAGTTCACAATATAAACTATGTTTTTTACAGACAATTCACAGTTACATGGAAAATTATTTATTCTTGAAAATTATATAACGTATAATATCCAAAGTAATAAAAGATACATAAAAACTCTTAATAAAACTATACGTAAATGATCACATCCCAGTGTCACATAAAATGGAACATAATGTTCAGGCTATAAGGAACATCTTAGAGAAATTTGACCCCAAAATTACTTGCAAATAAGAACAAATTTAAGTTTTTACATTTTTCTGAGTAAAATTGTAAATATAAACAAGTAAAGGTCTATGTTTTTCTTTGGCCTACAGTAACATTCCAAATAATCATCATTATTACTTTACATTTTTTTAACGACATGATTGATCATGTAGATATTTTATTTCATATTTAACTATTAATTGTAATAATTTTGTGATATACAGTGCTTTGTGTTTTATTGGGATACAGTCTAACTAATTTTATACCAAGTAGCTGAATGTACAGGAAATAAGGTTGTTGAGTACCTTGTACATCAATAAGGATCAATTTACCAAGGGGCATCTACACAAACCAGTAACAAGAGTAACTAAAAACACAAGGGGAAATATAATAAGGTTTCATGGAGTAAAAGGTTTTCCACTAAAGATTTGCATAGGGTTTCAGAATGTTGGACCTTTTAATTGCCTTAAAAATGTATTCGAGAGGTAGTATGATATATATTTAACAAATTTGACCCAGTCCAATACCCAAAGTATAAGAAATATTCCAAAAACAGATATTTTTGAAATTTTTGGTGTTCTACTCATAACTGGAGTGAAATTTTCAGAGATGGAACAAAGCTTTTAGTATTGAGAATTGTATTTAAAAGGATATTGAAAGCTCGCAATTATTTAATTTTGATTGGGCACGAAGTGTTTATAACTAGCTTTTTGTTTCATATGTTTACTGCTATTTTTTTATAAAGGGATAGTTTTAAGTCATGAAATTTATTTTAGTTTTATGAACTTGAATAATTATTTTTGTTTCTGGAAGTTTACATTTTTTAAGTACTACTTGTGTTTTAAACTGGAGAGATATTTATAATAAGTGTATATAATTCAGTCTGAAAGGATTTAGTCTGGTGATTCAACAGCTTCAATTACTTCAAAGTAGTTTGATAACTTACATTATTAAATGTATGAAGTTGTAGAGACTATGATAAGTAAATAGATTTACTATGTGAAGAGATAAATTTACCTGTATTACAGATAAAACATTGGTCCTCGTTTTAAAATAAAGTAAATATTTATTATTATTATTAAAGTCATAGTTTCGTTATTATTGCAGGCCTTATATTAAATTTATAAAAATGAACATATTATTTTAACCAGCGATTAGCATGCTAATATGATTCAAATACTTCTGTCTTATCCATTATTATTATTTTTTTACAAAATACAGTACAGTCTCACTAATCCGGACTTGATGGGACCGGACCCTGTCCGGATCAACGAAAGTCCGGATTAGACGGAAAAAGCCAAACAAATGCATACAATATGTGTTCTGGGCGGGGAAACATATTGAAATTGTAATTTTAGTGAAATTGAGGCCTAAATATAGCTATACAGTACAGTATTTCATAGCTTATTTAGCAAAAAATCCTGTAATTGTAACAGAAAAGGTATGACATGAATAAATATCAAAGCATCTTTCTCCTTGAATAAATGTATTCATATAAAGTTATTTACACTGTACTGTATAAGCGCACAAAAAACTCAAACAAAAATGAAACTGAAACAAAAATAAACTTTAAAAAACTTAGTGAAAAAAGTCCGTAATGTTCTTTTGTTTTAACTATGAATGACGTCGTTTCACAGTACGATCTCGTAGGCGTTTCAAGGTCAGTAAGACGTATCAGTTTTTTTCTCAAAGTAGGTCATCAACCCCTGCAGCATTGCAGCCACCCCATCATGAGTTGGGCTGACCGGTTCGTCTGTGTAGTTTCCTCTTCCGAGCTGTCATTTTCTGCGTTTGCAGTGCACACCGCGACGATTGAGCACTTGATAACCAATGTCATTATCACTAATAATCCACTCGGAAATATCAGTGTCTTTCAACTCGGCCCAACCCTCCAATTGTTAAAAATCTGAACAAATTCAGCCAACCCACACTTGCAGTAAAATTAGGGCCTCCTTTTAACTTTTCATTCAGTTTCAGCGCGATCGTTTGCAAATTTACACCCGATAATGGAACACCCTGTTCCCGTTGTTGGCAAAACCAAACATACAAAGCATCATCTAAGGTTTCATTTTTTGGTTTTTTTAAAGTGCTTCTGCCGCCTAAACTGTCTTTACTAACCATTTTTGCAAAGAAATCTTCAATTTCCTGTCGCTTTTTCTCCAATCGGAAACAGTTTGTTTTCCCAGGCCTAACTCTTTTGCAATTTTAGTAAGCGATTCACCTCCATCAATACGAAATAAAGCTTGGAGTTTTTATTCCATTGTCACTGTCACTGACTTACGTTTAGTCGCCATTTTCACTGAACACTGAACAAGACGTAAATAAAAAACACAGATCAATATCGCACTAGAATTAAATGACAACTGAGCAGAAATCTTGCGAGAAGCAGTAAAGGTGGCATCCGTCCGACAACACAACTGACCTGACGCCAGACGGATAGACTGTCTATCCGTTTAGTCAGCGGTCCTTTATCTCTCTTTTATCGCAAGGTGTCTCTGATGTCACGTGCGTTGTAGTGTTGGGAGTGTGAATATATGTTTTCAAAGACGTTTTTCCTACTTTAATAGGCAAAAGAAACAAATAATATGGTAAATTCATATTTTAATGAATAAATTATATCATTTGTCTATTAGAGTAGAAAAACCCCTTTGAAAAATAACAAATATAGACGTATAAAAATAAATATTTTTGTGGACGGCAGACTGATTGTGCACTGTAAAATACCATAACTAAACAAAAATTTTGGGCCGTCCGGATTAGCCGGACGTCCGGATCATCGGAGACCGGATTAGCGAGACTGTACTGTAAGAAAATCAGGGGTACCTTACAGTGTGAAGCACTTAGCTGTCGTGATTATACTTTGCTTCCTCTCCTACTACAGGATTTACTTCATGAATACCACCTCTTTTCAATAGCCAAATATCTACCTTAAGTAGATTCTCCTAATACATTCTGATGTTACTATCTCACTGCCAAATCATTCCCTTTTGGTGGGCCCCAAAGCAGGGCACTTGCAGAGTACAACTTCCTATCCAGAACTTTCAATTTTATCACCAATTATCCATCATCCTCTCCAACAATTTATTTTTATATAGCCTGGTGAAGATGAATTCCAGGTGGAGTGACATTTATCTCTATAGAAGTGAAGTGCTTTTTCTCTGCACCAAGCTTCTGCCAAGCTTCTGTTACATTGAGTGCCTCCTAAAACAGAATTCTAAAGACCTCTTTAATGGCCTGTCAAGGAAAGCTATTATGCCTTCAGTGTTCCTACCACTTCATCACACATCCCATTGATTAACCTCACCAGGCCATTTACAACTAGGCTTCACAACATAGAGGACAACACTGCAACCTCCAGGCTACCCTCCAAGACAATCCCACTAATTGTGTACCCTATACAGGTTGTGATTATTTCTCAGTTCTTCAAGGAGGATCAATTATGATTGGCAAATATGACAATAAATTATGGAGCTCTGAAATACTCCTCAGAGCCTCTCTTAGTGGTCAGCTTAGAGGTATGATTAAGCGTAACTTCTACATAAAGGAAGACCCCAATACATATGCCCTTATTGTCGATCTGGTTTTCAATGAAGTCCACAACCAACAGAAATGCTGTTTCTGCAGACCTAATGGTCTGATAAGTACCTTGTACTTTATAAGGTGGATAGACAGAGGTTGAGCTCCTTCAAATAGATATCCACCAGCATCTTGAATGTCTTTAATAGGAAAGATGTGATGCTGATGAATACAAATCACACATACTCTTTGATACTATCAAAAACCTACTTTTAAAACCGTCACCGCTTGACCCAACATCTCCAAGCAGAAGACACTGATGAAGATCGGCACATAGCGATCGAAAACGTTCTGTCTCAGTAAGTTTTAACAAATTTACTAAATATAAACTACGGATAGTCATAAACTATTGTCTAAGTGATTAAAATGTTTTGTGTTTGGTCAAAAACCACTTGATTAAAATTTCTGGCAACTGGTAGGCTGGGCATGATTCAAACTTGCTGCACTCAATGTGTAAACAATATCTACTTCTACAATAATACAATATTGCAGGAATCCAAAGATTGCCTCATGAAATATAATCCATATAGTTTGAAAAGTTAAAACAGAATCTTTCTTCTTAAGGTAGGTATGAAACGATGATATAACATCTCTAAATTTTCCTTGTCATTTGAGGTATTTAGATAATGCTTTTGCAGAAAATATCTCTCAGTGGTGCCAAATAGGCACTACTACAATGAGGAAAAAGTTATTGTTAATACTATTCCAATTACTTTTTTGAAAAAGAAATTGTTTTGGTATTTTGTACAGATGGATGTATCATCCACCCTTTTTATACCTTTAGGTTATTGCGATACCCAAGGCTTAGAGAAAAAAACATTAGTTACATTCATTAAATAAAGGGCTCATTCAATACGTATATTTTTAAAATTTTACAAGGGCAAAATAAAAAAGTTCCAGAAAATTTGGTCAAGCACTAAGTATCATTTTGACGCTATTTTATCATTTTAATGTTGTTGAGGTAAAATTAAGTCTCTATACATTTTTATTTTACTTTAGATAGTTATAAGAATTTCTAATTTTATTTATATTATTAAAATAAATAAAACCAAAAAAATTTGTCTTACATATTGTAACAATCAACAAACAAGAGTCGAAGGTATAATTTTTGTATATAATTCCTGTTCAGTTGCACTTGAAAAACTATTCATATTACGCCAATGACACACATTCTCTTCATTGACGGGCAAGTGTTTACCAGCAGCATTGTTTCCAATCTGTTTAGAACATTAGTTTAAACTCTACTTTAAAGTTTAAATTCTATTTTATGTGAAATGTTATTCCAAAGTGACTAAAAAGTTAACACATGGTTTATTACAAACAGTTAGAAATTATAACTAAACAATAACAGGGCTGTTTGAACACAGAATCATTGCTCTTGACAGCCCCATTTTCCTTTACAGAATTCCATGTCTCCGCTGTTATATCCTGTCCAAGCCAATTCTTAAATATTTTCAATTTTATAAAAAATTGTGTCAGTAGAAAGTCATGTTACCTTTGTATGTGTCTGTGATCGCACAATTAGCCCACTTTCCAAAGGAAATTAATAGGACAGACAATTTCTTAGCTGTGTACAACATATTTATCTGGGGTAGATTAAGCTAAATATATGTATGTAAACTTATATGAATGCAAAATAATGTGTTATGTTTTAGAGATGAGGATAGTCATTCTGTAGAAGAATCAGTCACTCTGGAACCAAGTTCTGAAAGCATAATAAACAGGCCTATCAACAGTACACAATTACCAAATCAGGTTTATTCATAAAGTTATATATTTAAAATTAATATAAAACTATTCGTTTAGATTTAATAAGGAATTAACAACATATCTTTAAAAATTAAAATAAGTAATTCAGGGAAATATTTTCTATATACCAATAACTATTTATATATATTTTCACTTACACTTTTAAAATGTTTTAAACTTGCCTATAGTAGCACTTACTTTGCTTGTTGAGGATGGCCATTTCGGGAGATGTGTCCCTTTGTCAACTCAGAGTTACGGTCTGAGTTGACAAAGGGACACATCTCCCGAAATGGCCGTCCTCAACAAGCAAAGTAAGTGCTACTATAGGCAAGTTTAAAACATTTTAAAAGTGTAAGTAATTACTAGTAGCTCACGCGAAGATGGAATCAACAAATGTGTGTATATATTTTCACTAAAACATTTGTAAATATTTTGCGTTTATAGTAGCCCTTACTTATATTTGTTGACGACGGCGTTTCGGGAAATGTGTCACATTGTCAACTAGATTTCACATTGTCAACCTTGAACTGATTTCAAGGTTTTTGTAGGTTAGAGTGTTAGGGTGGATGTGCGATATATTGGTGTATTTTGTACACACATTAGGAGTTATGATGTCAAAAAGTGTGTGTTAGTTGTAATGTAATTGTGTGTTGAGTATGTGTGTATGGTGTAGTTTGAAATGATTGTACATTTCGTATTGCTCAGTTGTGTAACTTTGGTTATTTCTGTGTTGTTTATGAAGAATTTGTAGGTTGGATTCTATGTCTATGTAGTCATGTTTTGTGGACTTAAGATGATTGGCAAAGTTTGATTAGTAATTATTGTTTGTTAGTGAGTTTAGTGTTGTTAGTGTGTGTAGAAAGACCTCCCTTTCTGGCCTATCTAAAAACTGGGGCACGATCTGCAAGTTAGTTTATAAACTCCAGCTACGTTGTAAATGCCATTGATTTTGTTGTTGGGTTTAAAATGTTTATTGAGAGTATTGTGTGTGGACTAGGTTATTTTGTAATTGTATTTTCGTAGTGTATTATTTAGATTGTGGATTTTGGGTGACCTGTATGGTAATGTTAAGTATTTTATGGGTTTGCGTGTTGTGTGTTTGTACTTGGGTTATTGGGTTTGTTTTTTAGGCAGTTTATTAATTTGTCACAATAATTTTAGGCAGTCGTAAATTTCGACAATATTATAACATTATTCAAAGTTAACACACGCCGAGTAGATATATTTTTAAAACATCTTAATTCTATACACCCAAATTCTGTTACCAATTGTAATGTGATATTGTGTCCGTTTCTGTTTGTTATGTTATTTGATTTATAATGTATGTTGTATTACATACAGACACTAATAATTGAGCAGCTAATAAAATAATAAACATAAAAAATAACCACAGGAAAAAAATTAATCAACTATTATGTAAAACAAAAAACACAACATACTCTCAACCTATACAAAAATTCTACCCCGTATAGTTAACCTCACTAATACCAAATTCACACAACACGAAATGAATTTAATAAACAAAGGCCTAAAATACAACATACATTATAAATCAATAACATAACAAACAGAAACATTATACTACAAACTGAAACAGCCATGCAGAAAACTGACACCAAAGACCAAGACTCCCTTCGACATGACATAAAAAACCTAATCAAACAAAAAAACATAACCAACAAAAACATGAACAGTGAAACTAAAATCCCTCCAAACATAAAACAAAAAGTCCAACTAAACAATATCACACTCGACACAGCAGATAAAGGCAACACCACAGTAAATATTAATACAATCATCATAAGTGACAAAATCAATGACTACATAATAAATAATAATATAGTACAACTACATACAACTAATTAATACATCTAAATACATTATCAACAAAAACAAAAAATCCCACCCAAAACAAATCCACCCTAAAGTACCTATCCTCTTTGCTCTTCCCAAACTTCACAAACACAACGTACCCATCCTAGCCATCATCAACTACCAGAATCCCCCTGCACATAAATTAGCAAAATACATGGACAAAATAATCAGACAATCCATAAACCTAAACACAGAAACACACATAAAAAACAGAACAAATCTAATAAATAAAATAAAAGACATAAACATACCACACAATACAACACTACTATCACTGGACATAACAAATATGTACACCAACATACCCATACCCACCCGAAACGCTCAACATCCTAGAAACCCAATTAATACTGTACAACATACCTAAACCCCACGTTACCAAAATCATAAACATCCTCCAAACCATCACCAAACAAAACTATTCTAGTTTTGTTTAGTATTCACTCAAACTTCTATTCACAACCAGAACGCCTACCCATGGGAAGTCCTATCAGCAGTGTCCTAAGGGAAATTTTTCTACAATACATAGAAAAAACCAAGATACTCACAAACAATACACACGCACACAAAATCATTTACTGGCACAGATATGTCGATGATATCATAACACTATACAGAGGCAACTCCCGTCAATGTGAAAAGCTCCTTACCTACACTAATAAAATACACCCAAAACTCCACTTCACTTCAGAAATTGAAACCACCGATCCCTAAACTTCCTCGATCTAACCATAACAAAAGGCCCCACACAAAAACACAGCTTCAACATTTACAGGAAACCCCCCTGTAAACAGACACACTTATCCACAACACCTCGAATCACCCTATCCAACACAAACATGCTGCCTTCAGATCCATGCTCCATAGACTTAAAGAAGTCCCAATGACCACCGAAAACATGAACAAAGAACTAAACACAATTAAATATTTAGCATACACAAATGGATACAACACCACAATAATAGACAAAATATGGTACAAAATACAAAAAAAAAAACACTAAAATTAACACTACAGACAGGGAAAACAAATACATCACATTACCATACATAAACAGAACAACAAACAAAATAGCCCGCAAATCCAAAAAAATAGGATACAAAAAAGCTTACAAAACAAATAACAAGTTACAATACAAAATACAACACAACACCAACAACAAAGATAAACTACAAGCACCAGGCGTATACAAACTGAACTGCGATGAATGTAACAAATTCTACATTGGACAAACAGGTCGCAGGTTTAAAAAAAGAGTCGAGGAACACAAACATAACACCAACTCAACATTTTACAATCATTTAAAAGAAACAGGAGACAAATACACAGACATTTACCATAACCTAGAAATCCTACACATCAACAAAAAAGGACCACACCTCAACACACTAGAACAATATGAAATTTACAGATACACAAAAACACAAAGTACAAACATATTAAACGAACAAACACAATACAAATCACACATACTATTTGTCACTATCTAAAACCTACCTTTAAAACCGTCACTGCTTGACTCAACATCTCCAGGCAGAAGACACTGATGAAGATAGTGATAGATACACAGATGAAATTCAAGTCCTGGAAAAAAATGACTACTCTAAAGCCATAGAGGTTAAAAACAGATTCAAAATAACTGTTTTGAGATGTGGTCCTTTTTTGTTGACCTCAACACACTAGAACATTATTAATCACTTGAATTTTGTAGTCCATTACGTTCGGTGAATCTTATTAATCACTTAAACAATAGTTTATGCCTATCCGAACTTTATATTTAGTAAATTTGTTAAAACTTGCTGAGACGGAACGTTTTCGATCGCTATGTGCCGATCTTCATCAGTGTCTTCTGCTTGGAGATGTCGGGTCAAGCGGTGACGGTTTTAAAGGTAGGTTTTCGATAGTATCAAAGAGTATGTATGATTTGTATTGTGTTTGTTCGTTTAATATGTTTGTATTTTGTGTTTTTGTGTGTCTGTAAATTTCATATTGTTCTAGTGTGTTGAGATGTGGTCCTTTTTTGTTGATGTGTAGGATTTCAAAATTATGATAAATGTCTGTGTATTTGTGTCCTGTTTCTTTTGGTTTTGTATGCTATTTTGTATCCTATTTTTTGAAATTTGCGGGCTATTTTGTTTGTTGTTTTGTTTATGAATGTTAATGTGATGTATTTGTTTTCCCTGTCTGTAGTCTTAATTTTAGAGTTTTTTTTGTATTTTGTACCATAGTTTGTCTATTATTGTGGTGTTGTATCCATTTGTGTATGCTAAATATTTAATTGTGTCTAGTTCCTTGTTTTTGTTTTCTGTTGTTATTGGAACTTCTTTAAGTCTATGGAGCATGGATCTGAAGGCAGCGTGTTTGTGTTGGATAGGGTGGTTTGAGTAAACTATATTTTATATATAGGGTGGTTTTTGAACAAAATAGCATACAAAACCAATAACAAATTACAATACAAAATACAACACAACACCAACAACAAAGATAAACAATAGCCGTATACATACTAAACTGCGACGAATGTAACAAATTCTGACAAACAGGTCGCAGCTATAAACAAAGAGTCGAAGAACACAAACATAATACCAACTCAACATTTTACAATCACTTAAAAGAAACAGGACATAAATACACAGACATTTATCATAATTTAGAAATCCTACACATCAACAAAAAAGGACCACATCTCAACACACAAGAACAATATGAAATTTACAGACACACAAAAACACAAAATACAAACATATTAAACGAACAAACACAATACAAATCACACATACTCTTTGATACTATCGAAAACCTACCTTTAAAACCATCACCGCTTGACCCAACATCTCCAAGCAGAAGACACTGATGAAGATCGGCACATAGCGATCGAAAACGTTCTGTCTCAGTAAGTTTTAACAAATTTACTAAATATAAAGTTTGGATAGTCATAAACTATTGTTTAAGTGATTATATTTATTTCTGTAATCAAGGTTAGCTACTAATTTACAAATTATACTCTTAAAAATATATTATTACTATAATTAAATAATACTTAACTAAGTGCATACTTAAGGGCTTACTTGCTGACACATTTCAAAACAATCGTTCCCTTTTCGAAGCAAAGCCTTGCTAAAAAGTGAGGTTTTGCTTCGTAAGATTAAAGATTGTTACTAAACGCTTCAGCAAGTAAGCTCCTAAATATGCACTTTGTTAAGTATTATTTAATTATAGTTTAATCAGTGAATTCAAGATGATTACAACAAGCAACTATAAATTAATATGTATGTGGATACATGTACATGCCTATTGTAGAAATTACTTTTTTTGTAAATGTAAATGGTCATTCTCATGTTTAATTCTAAAGATTAAATTGTTAAATGGTTAAACTAAAGCGGTAATTTCCATCGTTAGTTTTATAATATGCCTCAATTTTTATGTTGTAATCACATGTTGTTATATATAGTAAACCCTATTATTATTATTATTATTATATTATATTTAAATAATTAGATAAATCTTCAGAAAATACATTTTTAAAACAACAGTAATAAAACTTGCAGTTTTTGTGTTGTACATTTTGAGGTTTTTTTTTAATTACTACTTAGTATCACATGAGAAAAAACCACTACTTACTGATATTTTTTTATCAGATGGTTTTAGCACTAGATCAGAGCAATGTTCAATGCTGTGAAATACAGACAAGACTCCGTGATTGACTCTGTGTGTCTTCTCCGTGACTCTCAGCATTGAACAATAGACTGATCTAGTGTGAAACGAGTCTGCTGAAAAATATCAGTAGGTACTGTTTCTTGCCAAGTGATACTAAAAGTAGTAACTATAATAAGATTGATATGGTATTTTAAACTTTTATGATATAGTATTTAAAGTTTTAATAATTTTCAATCAATTTAAAGAACAAAATATCAAAAACCTTTTATTAATTTTTTATAAAATTGAAAGGTATAGGATTATAATAATTTGAATTTTTATGTTAAAATATAACTATTTTATTGATACTTTTGTAAGATTATTTTTTTTATAATTACAGATTGACAACAAATCAAGTAATGAATTAGTGCAATATATTCAAGATGTTTTATTAATGCATAATAAATATAGAGAAAAACATGGTGTACCTCTTCTACAACTGCATGAAGACGTAAGCGAGTTAAATGTTTTAAATTTTATTGTCTTAACTATTTATAGATTTTTCAAATTTCATTATAAAAACCAACACGTTTCGTTATGTTCCTTATCTTGTTAAAAAGTATTAGGAAAAACTTCAAATAAAATTTAAAATATTCAAATTGACCATCATATTCTGCATAACATCATTTTAAAAAATATTTTTTATGTAGGTCTATGTTATATACAGTAAAACTTCCCTAATTCGGACATCATTATTATTGTGAAATTTGGATAATTTTAACTACTCCACAGATTTGCATTCTACAGAA
Organism: Prosapia bicincta; assembly: GCA_036971475.1. Lineage (NCBI taxonomy): Eukaryota > Metazoa > Arthropoda > Insecta > Hemiptera > Cercopidae > Prosapia > Prosapia bicincta. The sequence goes on from JBAIZL010000008.1 coordinate 23,596,314, forward strand.
GTAAATTTTTTGCATCTATCAACAAATATAAACTAACAAGAATATTTTAAGAAAATGAACTGCATGAACTAGTTATGCTGGGAAAGAGCGGTAAGTTTTTTATTTGATCAATATGCTACTGATGGTGTGCTGAAACATTTCTTAGTAATGGACTTTAGGGTGTAAAAGAAGAGATCAAACTGAACAAAATGAGTTCTTCTTGCAATTTCTACAATGGTATTAAGAACAAGAAAAAAGAATTTTCGTCTTAACATGAACAGCTAGATTATCATGATGTTTGCAACCTCTATCCCTAGGCTGGACATGACTCATAATGCTGCAGTGAACATGTTAACACATGTAAGAATTATTGTCAATAATGATTTAAATTTTCAAAAACTTAATTTGTTTTTACAAGAAATTAGGCAAGTGGTCACCACACAATATAGTAGATGTAGTCTACAAAACAATTTTCAGTTTCTTTCGACTTAATAAATCATCTACATTATAACCTCACAATAGTTAGTTTTATTTTAATGTCTACTGTCTTTTATATCTTTTTTCTTTCACTCTTCCTATTAGAGATTTCATAAGCATTAAATTACAGAACTGTGCATACCATATTTTGATTAGACCTATAATTTATTGAACAACAGTGTTTCCATGTGCCATTAAATTTATTATTTAACAAATAGGATTCTGTAAAGTAATTAATTTACTCTTCTGTCTCTATTTCTATTAATGATACTTCTTTTTTTTATATAAATAAATATAACTATTTTTCTGAATACAATTTCTATACAAGAAAATGCATCTTTAATTTGGAACTTTCGTAAATTACAAGGTAAAGACCCAATTATTCCAAATTAGTGTAGTTTATTTGAATTATATTTCCATTTAAAGGTGATCTATCTTTAGTTAAAATACTCATAAGAGTATGTGTTCTAATATGTTAGATAGGATATAAGACATTACTATTTGTAGCAGAGATTATAAATCACTGGGAACACACTCTATCAAAAAAATACCCATATTTTAAAATGTTCCTATTTTAATTAAAATAGACACATCAAGTTGGTTGTGGTCTTAAAATGAAGTGGCAGTTTTTTACTTACCTTAATAAGTTTCTACGTGTGCACCATTAGTTGCACGACAGGTGTCTAAATCATAGTCCATTTCTTACCACGTGTTCTGAAGCATTTCTGGGGATACTAATGCTATTCCAGCTTTATTCCTTTCCCTGAGGTGTACCAACTCAAGTATATTTTCATTATAAACAATGATCCTCATGAATCCCCCAAAAAAGAAGTCCATTGGAGTGGAAATGTAACCACTTCTACTAACCCAACTATCTACAAACTGTGTATCCCTGTGCGAATGTCTCTTTTTTAATGTGGCGGTGCCACATCTTTCACAAAAATTATCTGGTAACCATTTTCTTGTTCAATATGCTCTATTTGAAGGAAGACAAACAACTGCAACACATCTATATAAACGTCTTCGGTTTTTGTTCTTTCAATGAAAAGAAGGGTCCAATAATCCGGTTGCCCATTAAACCAGACCAAAAATTAACCTTGGGATTGTCATGCATGTACTTGACAATAACATTGGTTATACGGATCCCCAAATTTTGCAGTTCTGTTTTGTAGGCATAGAGTTTTAACCATTTATGCAGAATGTTCTGGAAGTAGTCTTGGATATTCCTAGTTCTTAACTTTGAACTTCAATAGATATGTCATGTGCTATTTATAGCATCAAGGTCATTAGTAGGCTCTAACCACCTGCTTCAAAAATAACTCCCGCTTTTCACCTTCATTTCAAGACCATAACCAACTGGATATGCCTTATCTTATCAAAGTAATACATTTTGAACTAGGAGCATATTCTTTCGATGACCCTGTATTACGGTCCATCATTTATTTAAAAATTTAATACAGTAATCATTCACTACAATAGGAAGAAATAAGTACAATCTATTAAGAATGTGTTAAATATTCTTATTACAGTTATTTTATATTACTGAAAAGTCTGATTCTTCACTCATTATAAGGAAGAAACAGATAGGCACTTCTCACATACATGACCCTAGTAAAAATAATAAAATATAACTGCACCGAAACTCATCAAACAATAGGCCTATACATTATTGTCATAATTTTTTCGATGACTTATGACATTACTACAAATTTACAACAACTAACAGCGTATCCAGGCCTGCCCAGAGAGGGTCAAAATCCTATTTTTTCCTAGGATTTATATTATTATTCTGAGTACCTTATTTATCTGCCATTCCTTTACAAATAATATGACAATGCTAGGAATGGCAGGTAATTATGATACTCCAAATAATCTATAAGCCTATGTTGGAAGTAATGAAGAGGCCTGTACTCATGTTTGCCCAGGGCTCCGAAATTTCTGTGCGGGCCTGAGCGTGTCTTATTTATACAAAAAGGTTAGAACCGCATCTGGGCGTGGTCAGATTCAAAATCACTTCTCGGGTTACATAAAAATTCTTTTTCTACAATAAATAAAAACAATATACAAGAATAATAATTACATTTTGAAAAATACTATTTACATTGAAAAAAATTATTAACAAAAAATTTTATGAACTAATATAGAATTTCCAATTGGCCATAATTCATTATTACCAACTATATTTTTAAATCTATTTATAAATAAGCTTTCCTATGCATCTCATTCTTTGAACTTTGTTACATTCCTCTTAATGGTTACATCATTAATTTTAAAAATGTGGTTCTCATCCAAGCAGTGCTTCTCCATAGCTGATTTTTCTGGCCTATTAAATTGATCCATTATTCATTGGACGTGTTTCATATTTTAAACTATACACTTCTGATTTATCTTCATTCCGTACTGTATCTTTTTGGCTTCCAAGCAAATTTCTGAGAATAGTTTCAGTTCTAACATTACTTTCATATTATTACCAAGTTACTTATCCAATTTTTTTTTTTTTTTTTTTTTTGCTGTATTGGAAATTAGTGGATGATATGACATTTTCACCCACTTTTGCTCCCCTCTGCTATTCCATAAAGTATTCCTTGAATAAGTAATTTTTTCCATATCATGTTATTATCTATTTTAATTTATTAAAACCATAAACTTTGCTACAATGTATATATAGGCTAGTTCATTTTTGTAATATTCTTTAAGAGAGGTAAAGTAATTTATTTATATAGCATAGAGTTGAAAGCTGCTCTTTTATAATTTAAATTTTTTTCAAACTTTTTTATGCGACCCAATTTCTTAGCATGATTTAAAGTCATGCTTATGCATTAAAAGTTGAAGAGACAATTTTTATCAATTGATTTTGAGACAGTTGATGGCTCTTCAATCTAGACAAAAATCTGAGCAAATGCAGGATTTTATTGCCATCCCAAGAGGTGACAAAAAGTAGATGTGTATGTGGAAGCAGTAGCGCCTAGGAAATAAATATACTTTTTAAACATTTGTGCTAGGAACTTATTTATTGTGGGGAACTGGTGAAAAAATAAGACTGGCCAGCCTTTGGAATGTTCTCTTCTCTATTGCGGGTAGTTCAAATGATGCTCCTTTTATAATATTAAACTATTTAAGCGTAAGCATAAACACAACTTTTGAAAAATTGTTTATTTAGTCAATTATGTTTTAAAATTGCCAAGCACCTACTTTATTTTTGCTTAGGTCTTAGTAACATTGAATCCTGTATATTGAATGCTGTGTTCAGAGGACTCTACCTTTGTTTATGTTGTGATTGTTGCACAAAAATTGTTAATGTTTACAGATATTTATGGGGAATTCTACATGAAAGTTGTTATTTTAACGCAGAAAAATTATTTTAAAATGACTTAATAAATAAATAGAATCATACATTTACTGCTCACTTATTGAATTTTTAGAAGTCAATAGACTGAAAAAGCAAATAAAGGGATGCCTTCACATGATGACAGTTGTCAAGTCAATACTTTAATTCCTCATTGTGGGGAATAGAACCCAACCCAATGGTTGTTCTCATTGTACTGCTCCTGGGCAAAACAGACTGGACAACCGTCAAGACAAATGGAGCAAAAGTATTACACTTAGTCAATAGCTATTATGGATTTTGTTGTCCATGGTGATCAGCAAACTTTTATATGGATCTAGAGGCAACAAATTCATATTTTGATGGTTGTTTTGAAACATTGTGAATGAGTGTGTCTATCATTGTTGGTTTTCTCTAATTGTTGAAGTTGTATTTGTGTACAGGCACTGAAAGTTACTTACTGTGATCAAAAGCACTATGTCTCATTAAACTTTTTATACATTTACATAAATGAATAGTTTTGCAAATCATTAACATATTAACTTCAAATGAAAATTAGAAAATATTCTGCATCTTAAAATAATTACTGTAGTGTTTTAGAAATTTAATTTGTTCTGTTCTTTGTTTGTTGATAATTTCAGCTAATTACAAGGAGCCAATCATGGGCTGAACATCTGAAAGAAATAAATAAAATAGAAAACAGTTTGTCTGGCTATGGAGAAAATATTTATGTAGAAACTTTAAATTCAAAACGAAATGGCTCTGCTGCAGTTACATACTGGTATGACAAAATTCAGTTCTACATTCCAGGGAAGTTAAGTAATGATTCTTGGAATGCAGGTGTGTGAAAAATGTTAAATTTGTCTATGTTGCTCATATAATTCTATTGTGCCAATGAATGCATATTAATAGACTGCAAATTAATGTTAAAATATGTGTTAAAAAATAACTTTTCTATATACTAATCAATTTCAAAACAAATGTAATTATTTTTGTATTTTAGGCAGAGAGAATGTTCATTTATCGATAATTTTAATTTTTATTAATAAATTTATGGTAGGTTACATGTTCTTTTAGTTTTAGTATTGGTATTTTTGTTTTCAGGAACTTTCACCCAGTTAATATGGGCAAAATCTAAATATTTGGGCGTGGGTATGGCAGAAAATGACCAATTCAGATTTGTAGTTTGCTTTTATGATCCACCAGGAAATACAATTGGACAAGACCCGCTTTCGTAAGGCAAAATAAGAATATGTAAAATTATTATTCATAAAATATTATTTCTTAAAAAATATTATTCTTACTTTAAAAATCATTAAAATTTTTACCACCTCACGAATAAAAAACATACTGATTTAAATCGCCTGGCCTAAATTGTAGGAAGAGGTTAAATTGTAGGAAAACATTGTTTTTATCAGTTCTAAAGTAGATGTCAAACCCGTCAAGAAAGTTTTTCTAGTCAGAACCTAATATGCAAGTATGCTGGGTATACACACTGAAGGGGCTAACAGTAGCGAGGTTGATCTTGTAATAATTGAAAAAATCAACAAATAACACTCACGCCATTTATAATATACCTATAATATATATACGATTTCTTCTATAATTACTTATACATTTAAAATTGTACTTACTTACTAGCCAATCCTCACTCTTGGCAGTATAAATATTTGGTGTCATCCAGACTGGTACAGACAGCCTCTTCCATGACATCATCCCCTGACCTATGTGAAAAGTGCAATTTGAAGCAGATTTTTAGGGGATCAACACTCATACTTTGGCATAGTTTGCATTCAGGAGAGAGTAGTACTCCAGTTCAAGTGTGCTTCTAGGTAATCATGACCTCTTTTTAAGCGTAAGGTAGCAGCATTTACAGCTTGAAAGAGAAATGTGTTTATATGGTTAATCATTACAAACTCTCCCACTTCTTGCCAGTTACTTTCCTGGGTTGCTATCAACATATACACTGTAAAGTTTATTAAAGGTTTTGAAGTGTCAGAGTATTACATGTCTCTGGTTGAGGCAGATTAGTTCCCTGATTGGCAATATTTTTAACCACTTCATTACCAAAAATGTTAATATGGCGTGTAATCTGCTGTAATTTGATATTCCGCCCGTGGTTGGAGAGGTCTTTTAGCTTGACTCTGCAGGCCATGGTCCTAGTTCATTAAACCTTCCTGTTGCTGGATAGTTTCAATATTGCAACCTGATAGTCAATGAAAACCACTTTTACCATAGGCAATAAATTTAATTAGTGATAAACCATTAAATGATTACAAAAACCAGAAGTTGTTATAAAAGGAATTGTTTATCTTTATAGTAAGTAAAAAAAACTAACAAATGTTTTATATTAGTTTTTTATTTATGAAATTATTAGTTGTACAATATATTTTTAATATATGTTTATTTGTTTATTATTTTTTTATATTTTCCTTAATAAATAATTATTTTTTGTATACAAATTGTTTTTAATTATAAACTTAATCATTTTTATAAATAAAAACGTAATACTTTAGAATTAGCTGGTTCATTCTATGAATTAATTTTGATCACAAGCCCAACTTTAGACACTAAAGTAGCATTTTGCCAGAATTAAACACAAAGATGATAGCTTATTTAAAAACTGGCCTTTGAAATAGTGTTTCCTAATTCATAACCTTGACATTAAAATTAGAATGTAAACAGATCTAAAATTTGATTGTTTGAAAATTACCTTAACCTAATTATGGGCTACTGATTTAAAAAATCCAACAGACCTTGTATTATCTTCAAACATTTTGACAGTATGATTGATTGCTTGGGCTTCAATACTCACTCATGCTATTGATAAATATTTTCATGTTATATCCATTCAATCTATAATAAAACAAAAATTAATTTATTCTAAGTATTGCAACAGAATGTGTGTGTTATATAAAAAGTATATTTAATATCTTTTAATTATTTTCTCTAGGATTGAACAATCAGAGCTACCGTCTAATGAATCCTTCATTATTCTTAAAGGTGGAGTTTTCCCAGAGGTATAAAATTATTTTTTTTTATTTGAAAAAAATATTTGATTATTTATATAACAAGAAATATTAATATTTCATAAATATAAAATATGAACTTTTTGAAAGAAATATGTTTTTTTATATAAGGTAGTCCTAATTTAACAATTAAAACGACAAATATTGGTAGAGTTTTCTAAATTATGGAATAGAAAAACATGGCTTGGTTTTCAAGATTGTTTTATTTATATATAGAATATTCAATGTGTTACACTTTTTCTCACAACCCAAATTTTATTGTTCATAACTTGTTTTTCAACAACCATGTAGCCTTCATCAGTGATAAAACTACACCAATGATCACTACATCAGTGATAAAAGTCAGCCCTCAAGCTTAAGACAAATAATATCTATCTATATACCTAAAGCAAAAGAAAACATTTAAATTCTTTACTTGTAATAACTTAACAAATTCAACAATTTATAGATCAGTAAGAACATTAACAATTTTTTAAATATATAATAATAATTTAAAATATTTAAACACTTGAGAAAAATATTCATAAAACATTAAAATTTAAAATATATAATAATACATATAGCACTAATTTAACATTTTGGAACACTTAAAAATATACTTAAAACATTAAAAATTCAAAATATGTATTAATATTTATCATATTAAGATACTTAAACATTGTACACAAATACCAACAGTTAATAATACCTGTCACAAAGAAATAAAATGTTTACAAACAAAATCCTAGAAGTAGACACATTAACAAAGCTCAATTTTAAATGTAAAAATTGCTTTGTTTGTTTAAAGCTTAACTGATGATTTTATATTTTTCATGGTACTAAACCATAAGCAGAACAAAACAGTTGCAGTTAAAAGAGAATAGAATTTTTTTCAGTAGCTTGTCACCATCTACCCTGAAGAAATGCTGACTAAGTAAAAAGTGATTGTCTATGGCTGTGCTCTCAGTTCTATTATGCCTAAAGTGACCAAAATGCTTCTTACCTCTAATTTTGACATTTTTGTGGGTTTGGTCAGTGAATTTCTTATAAAAAACCTTGCAGCCAATGCAAATAAATCACTGAATTATATTTATTAGGTGATAAATCTTTAGGAGAATATAGCATCTTGCCTATATTTCATCTTGGTTCTGCTGATACTCTTACTCCTTCATAAAACACTTCTTTACTCTATTATAAACTGGAGTTTTATAAGATTTATTTACCCACAATTATTGCTTAGATCTCTATTGGTGAGATAAAAATGCTGAAATATGAGCTCTGTAAGAGGTAAGATGATTAGGACTTACTTAAATTCAGTTCTGATTTTAGAAGATAGGCATAATAAAATTTACATTAAACAATACTATCATTGTTGAGCGAGAATGTAGACTAGAGAAGGGCGATCCGCCTTTGGGAAAGAGTTAAATCCTTTCAGTGAGTAAGCAATCTTGATCCTATCTCCAAATTGAGTTCCTTTGCCCACCTCTAATGTGGGCACTGTAGACTAGAGAAGGGCGATCCGCCATTGAGAAAGAGTTAAATCCTTTCAGTGAGTAAGCAATCTTGATCCTATCTCCAAATTGAGTTCCTTTGCCCATCTCTAATGTGGGCACTGTAGACTAGAGAAGGGCGATCCGCCATTGAGAAAGAGTTAAATCCTTTCAGTGAGTAAGCAATCTTGATCCTATCTCCAAATTGAGTTCCTTTGCCCACCTCTAATGTGGGCACTGTAGATGCACTATGTTTGCTCTTTAATACTGACAATCAAACAAATACAAGTTTTCACCTTAGATCAAACACCATGGGGTAGCCAGTTTGTGCAAGTGCAGCAGAATCTTCACACAACATTTTGAAGTGCACATATTTCTTACAACCAAGTTTTTTTTTTATTTGGGGTCGGGCCTGTAAAATTTTGTATGTATGTATATATATATATATATATATATATATAAATAATTAATAAATTAAAAATATTTCAAAAACAAGAATACTTTTAATGAATATATTTATTCTACTTATTGATTAGAATAAATATATTCATTAAAAGTATTCTTGTTTTTGAAATATTTAAAATTTATTAACTATATTACAAGAAAACATATCACCATATTAAATATATTAATATATATATATATATATATATATATATATATATATATATATATATTTGTAATCCTTGGATGAATTTCTTTTTCTTGTTTTATATATACACAATTAAATAACACTTTCATCCACAAGAATTTTTTATTTTTGTTTTCTTCATGCATTAAAGATTTTCGCTGATTGGTAGGATCAGCACTATCAAAATTTTCTAAATACCTTATAGTTCTATGACTACATCTGGACTCTAGATGTTTTAAAGTTTTCCCAGATTAAATTAATAGTTTAATAATATTTAATGAATATGATAAAACTTTAATCAAAATAATTGTTGATAAAGTATGTAAATAATGCAATGGATGTTAAGTATTGTTTTTGCAGTTTGGTACATTTTGTCTTATCTGTTGTTACGTTTGCTTTATATTTAGGAAAATGAAAATGAAAATCTTACAAGTTCTGTCTCAGAAAATTTCAAAAAAGTTGTTTTAGAAACACACAATTACTACAGGTCTCAACATGGCGTTCTTCCTTTGAAGTTTCAGAAAGAGGTAAGTTTTATTCACATTTTTTATGCACAGTTGCCTAAACTTATTTTTGTCTCATTTATTTAACTTTATTTAAAGAAAATAATTTGTATTACCAAAAACTTAAATCCATCATAATATTTTAACAATAAATAATATAACAATAACTAAAACTTTTTATCATCTGAAAGTATAAACTGATTAATATTTTAAAAAATCAATCTACAAAATATAATAGTATAAATCAATTTATACAAGTCATTTACATAACATAATGTAAATATAAACAAATATAATATAATTTGTAATACTATATTATTATATAAAAATCTAATGGTGTCTTGTCTATGTGTGTGTGTGTGTGTGTGTGTGTGTGTGTGTGTGTGTTATTTAATCACGTAAAAACTACTGGACCCATTAAGCTGAAATTTTACTTCGACATTCCTAGGGTCCCTGGTTAACCCATAGGCCTATTTATATTTAGAAATTCCGTCATGGCACCACCCCAATACTCAAACTCTCTCAATACTCAATTGTCTATTCTCCATTACATATTTGGCTTAATCAGCTGATAGTAAATTCTTTTGTAATCAGCTGTAAAAGTCACATTTAAACACAATTAAACTGGTGACAGTAAATGTTTGTTGTTATTCATCTTTCAAGGTTATTTATACTTTATAAATGTCATGTAACAATCAGAAGCTTTTCCTTCTCTTGGTTTTTGAAGACAATAATTGGTAAGTTTATAAACTATAGTTTGATATATTGATTGGGATTTAATTTTAGTAAATTAAATTCAACCCAAATACAAATACAAATTAACTCACTACCAATATACGTCAACCCTGTACAAAGGGCGGATACTCTGCTGGTATGTAATATAAATGCTCTAACCCTTGCTACAAATATTCAAAAATCCTTGATGTACATTTTGCCTTGATAACATGGTTAGTATCATCACAGGGTTACAAACATACTTATATTTTTTAAACACAAAATATGAATTAAATTAATGTAATTTTCTCTGAGGAAAATATAAATATTTAGCTTATGATTTAATAAGGAAGAGAAAGAAAACAGAACAGCAGGGATTTATATTTGGTCCAGAAAATTTCTAGAGTAGAGAAGTTAAATTAGAATTGTAGAAGGAAAATAGCCTTTCTGCAACACTACCATTATTGACTCAGTAGCACTAAGTATAATTTTGGTCAATACATTACAACTATTTTTGTACCTGAGTGCAGGCTTAAACTTCAAAATATAAATTGTGTGAAAATAGACCAAAATAACAACATAAGACAAAATAGGCTAATTATTAGCTTTTAATTATTAATATAAAAATTAAAAAGAAAATTCATATTATAAATACATTATTAACGTTAAAAATATTGTACCATTATTTGTTGCCTAATTTAATTATTGTAAGGAATAAAAGCATTTTCAATATACCCTACTATGTTGAAAGTAGCATTATGTAAATCACAATAACTGAAAAAAATTATTTTCTAATTATAGTCGAGTACAAAATTTCACTAGCTTCGAGTTTTTCTTAAAGTTTAATTAAAACTGTAATTATTAGAACATATTTAAGTAACAAAAATATTTGTAACTTAAAATTAGTTCAGTTTACTTTAACTTCAATAAGAGAATTCTATACATTTCCATCTTAATATGGGATCATCAAAATAAAATACTTGAGAATTTATAAAAATTAGAACAATTTATAAGTTTGGAGTGAAAGTCAGAGACAGGACTTGGGAAAACTGAGAAATCCTTATTAATATTTTTTTCCTAAGAAAAAAAAGCAAAGCGTAAAATTAAAAATATATTTATGAGTTTGTGCATGGTTAAAGCTTGCCTCTTAAATATAGAATAAACTGAAAATTTAATAAAAAATCTAATTTAAATTTTAAAAATGTCTTTTATAATAATAAATTCAAACAATTAAGTTGAAATTTAAAATAAAAAAATCAAGCAAACGAAGAGGAAAGAAAAACTAGAGAAGTTACTCACAAAGAAGTGGATAGAGTATGTAACCATTGTCTTAATATTTACATAAATACAATGTAATCAATTAACATCTCAACTTCCAGGATAAAAATAACAACAAATGCATAAACCAAATAGATAAAGAATTGAAATTGACACATTGCAAAACTCAAAAATAATTAAACACAAATAAACATATTATAAATGTTATATAAATTTAAAAAAGTAAAGAATAAACCAAGCAAAACAGATTTAAATTAAAATCCTAGACAACAAGTCAGCACTGCAAGTTAATTGGCAGAATTTTTAGAGAAAGGAATAACTTGACATAAAACCCTATCCAGTGAAAATAACATCCAGAGCAGGGGTTCCCAAAAGTTTTTGTATGACAACCCTCTTCTTGAAATGAAAGCCTCCCATGCCTCCTCTACTTTATACTATAATTTAATGGTACAGCCATAAGAAAAACAAACAAATATTTTATATACTCCATGAAGGACTATGTATCAGCATATGTATATATATATATATATATATATATATATATATATATATATATATATACACAATTTATTTATTTATACATACTTTCACAAGAGCCTTGATATAACATTTCATGTTTTAATTCGCAAGGTATATTTTAACTGATAAGAGGATAATCCGTTAGTGAGATGAATGAGCTTGCATTTTTTCACTAGCATGCCTATTTGAAGTTGTAATTTAGTAAAAGCACAAGGCAAGTCATTAGCAACATCAAGTTTATTCATATATTTTCTTTTTATTGCTGAAAATGTTTTTTTACACAGTAGGTGCTTAAAAAAGGCAAGCATAATCGAAGAGATGTCTATGATACACTTTTAAGTGTTTTATCCAAAATGAAGATTTGTCCATGGTGGTGCTGTTGGTACATTGAAGTACAAACATACCTGTACATTTTGTGACACTTTTGTACTATTATACTTTTCAAGCTGTCTTGATTTAATTTCAAGTTTACACAATTTACAAAATTTCTACAGTCTTTACTTATAATTCTTTTATAAATGTATACAGTTCAATTTAATTTTCTAAACATCATGGTCAATAAAATTACCTATGTAAAAAAAAATCTGAAGTGTAAATTTAGTTTTAAATTTTGATAAATTGTGTACTTAAATTTTAACTAAATGAGTTACATTAATAAGGCTTACGTATATGGTGTATGTTTTTTTGAACATGCTTTAGTTTTTATTGTATTTTGTTAATTTATAATATCAACTGTAGATTCAAATATATTTCAATAGCCAATTAAAACTTGAAGACTTTTATAATTCAGTTATAATTTCCGTTAATTATAATAAAGGCAGTAAAATAGTTTAATCAAACCTATGCCTGATAAATAAAATAAACAACACATATCTGACCTAAAATAAATACTTCCATTATAGAACACAAAGAAAATCTCATATATATAGCATTTATCTTATACATAGTCATATTATATATCACTAGATCTAGTTTAAAGAAATACGCATATTTTTATAAATTTTTTATTTTTTTATACATTATTTTATAATATATTTTTACTTGTAAATGTTTATAAACTTGTCTATAGTAGCACTTACTTGTACTTGTTGTGCTACTATAGGCAAGTTTATAAACATTTACAAGTGTTTAGAGAAAACTAGTAGCTCACATAAAGATGGAATCAACAAATATATATATATATATTTAATATAGTTAATGGAAGAAAGTCAGGCCTGGGCAGATCATTTGGCAAATACAAGTACATTTCAGCATAGTTCTTCTGTTCATGGAGAAAATATTTATGAGGAATCTATTTACTACAATAGAAATGGGACGATACCAGTAAAAGCTTGGTATGATGAAATTGAGTTTTACAAATTTGGAACAGAGCCTGAAGACTGGTTTAAAGTTGGTAAGAAAGAGTTTTTAATAATACTTGCTTAAATAAAATATTAAATACTATAACAAAATAACCTTTTAATGTATATACCTTTTATGTTCAATTTAATAAATGTGAACTTCAAAAATAATTTTGTTCTAAAATGATTTATTTTTATAAATATGTTATAACTATATTATTTTATGTCTATTTTACACCATACAATTGTTTTTACAAAATGAACTAAAGCAACATTGTTATTAATATTGTTTTTCATTATTAACATTTACATTCTTTCTTTTATATCTTGATCTACATTACACATTTACATTAAAATATTTTCCTTGTGTTAAGTAGCACTTATTATTTTTTAAATGAGAAAATTTGATTCGGGAGATGTATCTAATAGTCAATAATTTGAATTGATTCAAATTAGTCAACTAATTCAGAAACGCATTGCTACTTGAGGAATGTGTATAGAAGTTAAAAGTGGACCAGTAAGTAATAAATTATTTCCATAATGTTCTTGAGATACAGATTGCACACTTATAAAAACAAATAAACATATTTTTATCTAGCAGTATTAATATTTAGGTATGATGTTTGAATTCAGGGGACTTGTCTCATTAGCAGTTCAGAAATCACCTATCTGAGTTGAAGCACTTTTTGAAACAGTCATCTATAGAAATTTTATTGCATATTTATATAATTCTTTTATATTTTTACCTCAAAACATTTCCTTTATGGTCTTAATTTTGCAGAAAATCCAAGTGTCATTAGTAATGTAATTATAGTTTTTCTAAGACATTACAGTTTTAAATTCCGGAAAGAAACTAACATCAAATAAAAAAATGGTTTCAAAATCTGGAGAGGCAGTAAATACAATTGAAAATAGGGATGCAAACTTGTTGAGATTTTTTTTTTAGTGAGACCCTAGAGACAGTTTTGTTGCATTTAGTACTTTAAAATCAATTTCAAAAGTAGATAGAAAAACCGTAAATCTGGGTTGCCCTTAAATTTGTTCTTTATAAGAGCATTAAAAGGCAATGCTCTCTCCACTAGTTCAGTATTACCTGTAAAACTGCCATGAGAAGGTGTCATTATCTTTCTCGCTTTCTGAACCTTCTTCAACATAAATATAGAATACCCCTAACAAAATGGAATTTAGATAAAGAACATGCCTCTGGGTCATGGACAGTGTACATGAAACAAAATAATTTGGATGTAACTGTTCATAAATGATATTAGTATAAGTATAGCTGAATTTGATAGAAGTTCCTTCAGGTAAAAAATCTTTACAGAGTAATCAAATAATTTACTCATAAGTGAATGTTCTTGTACTTAAATATTGGTAAAATTTGCGTATTCAAATTTTATATTTAGAATTTTGAGTCTTAAGTTATACAATATTATAAAAGTTTCGTAGAAACAATATATGTATTTGACTTTGAAGGTCCTGTAGTTACTAAGAGATTCACAAACGTCTATTTCCCTTACAAATAAGTTACAGCTGTTGTTTTTGTAGATATTACAAAGATTAACCAAATTCAACTTAATATCTCTCAAAGAAAGGACTAATTGATAAACGCAAATTTGATGTTTTTTAATTAGAAGTCATTACTAAAGCTTACCCAGAAATTTCCAAGGATTTTTGTTTTGAAATTTGATGTTAAGGAAGAATTTTTTGAAAGTTCAATAAGTGGGCAGGGATTGTGCTGGTTAATATGGCATCATGAAGATGTTATTCAGTGTTTCTTGAGTTAAAGTTGGCAAAGAGTCTAGATTTAAGTTTCATGTGAGTACTACATAAGTGCAAACATGTTGTTTTGGTGTAACATTGTAGAGTAGTATGTACTGTTCTTTGTTTAACATTTCGATAGTTCACAAATATTTGAGTATAAACAGAGTGTGTTCAGAAACAATAGGTTATTCTTAATAATAACAAACTAGGGATATTGCCAATTAGTTTATAGGATAGTGAAGTTATATAGGTTAATAATTTTTTTTAGACAAGGGATAGTTCAAACTTTGTGTAATTTTCCTTTCATTCTCATAAACCAGCGAGAGTTTTCAATGACTCCATGATACAAGGAGAGTCATTTCTGATATTTCTCCACAAATAGATGGACATAAACTTTTCTCTACCAGAACATATGCCACATCATCTAATCAAATATATTATCTTTTTACAAAAATAGTTATAAATTTTATTGAAAATATCTCTAGCTTTAGTTCCCTACTTCTTTACATTAAACAGTAGCAAATTCACGAGTCGCCAAGGGGTCAATACGTTGTGACATCTTTCACTTCCATTCCCTATACCAACTTGGGACACACTTTGTTGTCTTTGCGATATCATTAAAGTATTATCAGTGTTTGATTTTGTTTTCACAGGGATTCTTTGTTTATACATTTAACAAAGTTCAAGTAACTCCTCTGTATTTTGAATTTTCATTTTCTTGTCCTTTTGTGATATGTCAGTTAGTTTTATGACATATATAGCTAGTTTTGTATTTGATTTTTAAACATAACCTATATAACTGATTAACAAGTAATGTTTTAGAACATGTCTGTAAATCAAATTGATTATGACTCAAGTGACAAGGAACGTTAAGTGATAGTATGAAATTAGGAACAAAATAGTTAAAATTGTGAGATTCTGAAGTGAAAATAAAGACCCACAACATGACATAGAATAATTAACAAATGGATGAATAATGTACCAAAATGACAACAACTATGTGAATCAGGCATGTACACTTTTCATGTATTTATAATGCACCTTCTGTAAAACCTTTAAAGAATACATGTCTTTTTGTTTGACAAAAGTGTGTTTTATTCAAATTACCAGTATATTTAATGTCATTGATGCAGTGCCTGACTATGCATACAATGGAGTCATTCATGGGTGTTACAATAAATCTAGCATTTTTAAAGAGCAAAGATCATAAATATGATTGATAACTAATATATAGCTATAAACAAAGTAACAAATAAGTGAGGGAATCTCCACTATGCATGTAGTCATCCTATACGTGTAACCGAAAATGTTTACATCCACTAGTACTATAGGGAAGGAACATTTGTCACTTACTTTTAGAATGTTTTAAACTTGCCTATAGTAGCACTTACTTTGCTAGTTGAGGACGGCCGTTTCGGGAGATGTGTCCCTTTGTCAACTCAGACCGTAAGTGATTACTAGTAGCTCACGCGAAGATGGAATCAACATTTGTCATTACGTTCCATTTTCATTATACCCCTAACTAGCTTGTGTACCCCTGAAACTACTATTCTACATCCACAGGTATAACTTTATTTGGGTGACATCTGTAACTGATAATTACTAACAATTAAATACTGAGAACAATACTTTCAAACACTGATATAAATATATCAATAAACTTATTTCAGTGTATTAAAATAAATTAGTAATCATTATAGACTTTTAAACACAAATTCTGTATGAAAATATACGCTTTTGTGTATTTGAACCAAATAATTTTTTTTCTGACAAATTTAATTGTCTGTAACCTATAAATAATTGACATATTGAACCAACTACTTAAAATATCAATAGTTTAAGCTTATTCTAGTATATAAGCTTCTACAACAGTGTGCACTAGGTAAGTATTGAATACTTAGAAGATTCTCTTTAAGTAATGATTATTAAAGTTGCTTGTTGTAATCATCTTGAATTCACTGATTAAACTATAATTAAATAATACTTAACAAAGTGCATATTTAGGAGCTTACTTGCTGACGCGTTTCGAAACAATCATTCCTTTTACAAAGTTGAGCCTCTACTGGCAGCGTCACACAAAATATAAAAGGTTGTCGGCATAAGATTCATGAGTGTAGGGGGGGGGTAGGTTAAATTGGTTGTTTACTATGTAATGGAACCGGGTGTTTATTTTTAAACAGCCTGGGTGTCCATTGTAAATGAACAGAGTGTTCATGGTTGATGTGTTCATTGAAGCGTGTGTTGAATGATCTACCGGTTTGGCCAATATAATGGCTGGGGCACTCGCTACATGTTATTCTGTATATACTGGATTGTATTTGTCTGTTTGTTGTTGACAGGGTTGTATGTGTTGTCTTAACGAGTGCCCCAGCTATTACATTGGCCAAACCAGTAGACCATTCAACACATGCTTCAATGAACACATGAACCACATAAACAATCTAACCCAAAATCCAGCTACTCAACACGTTTACGAAACATGCAACACACATACACAGACATACATACTAATTAAAATATTTTTAAACATAATAAACCAAAGTAAAAATATAATAACTATGAAAAATATAAAATACACAAAAAACACGGAACAGATAAAGAAAATATATTAAAAGACCATACACACTTTGAAGCCAACACCCTGTTCCATTACATAGTAAACAACTAAATTAACCTATCCCCACTTCACTCATAAATCTTATGGTGACAACCTTTTATACCTTTTTTGACGCCACCAGTAGAGGCTTAGCTTCGTAACAGGAACGATTGTTTCGAAACACGTCAGCAAGTAAGCTCTTAAGTATTCACTTTGTTACGTATTATTTAACTATAATAATGATTTTTTCATTATTTGAAAAATTAATAATATATTAATTTTTAATTTTACAGTCATATACAATACAACTCATATTAAATACACGGTTATAAAAAGAATTACTTACAGTTAATGTTGTTTATTCATCTAATTTGTCGTCTCAAACAGTTTTTTTTCATAACTAGCAAATTTCAATGCTAATTAAAACTAAGTCACTTGACAAGTCCCAACTTCTCAACATCTCTCTAAACATTCGTTAACATTTCTTCGGTAATGGTTGTCAATGTTTTCATTAATCCTGATTTTCAAGGGGTTCAGGCTACGAATTTTTTGTGAATAAACAACACTTGATGTAACCCCACAAGTAAAAACACAAGGGGTCAGGTCTGGACTCCTTGGTGGCCACAGCATAGGTCCTTGCCGGGCTATCCATCAATCTCCAAATTTTTCATTCAAAGTGCTCATGATCAATGCACTGAAGTGTGGGGGAGTACAGCTTAAACAAACTTTTGGGTTGAAGGCTTTCAGAGATACCAATATAATCTCTAGAAATACCCCTACAACCTTCCTACGAATTACTGAAACCTCACCATTCTTTTATGATAACCCTGTATAATATATTTTAAATCAGTACCTATTTATTATACCCCTAATAATATTAGCCTACGTTTATACTATCTTACTGATAAAATAAATGTCCATAAGTTTTCCCAAATATCCTTCATAATGTATTAATATATCACCATATTTATCTATTGCAAATAAATTAGAGACAAATTTTTTCTTTAACTACATGTAGCCTACTTCAGGTAAATGTAACATATTATAAGCTATGTAATTATTCATGTACATATGTTATTACCTTACCACTACCAATTTTCAGGTCACTTCACACAGTTAATTTGGTCAGATACAGAATACATTGGAGTCGGTCTTGCTGAAAATGAAGACAGAAGATATATTGTTTGTAACTACAATCCACCGGGAAATATCATTAGTCAATCTCACTATGAACGTTTTATACCTCCAATAAATTTGTAAGTATATCCAAAATATATTACCATGGTTTTATAAGAATTCTTGTAATAAGTATACATTAAAATATTCTAAACTTACTTTTACTATTTTAATATCTTGGCTTTATAAGATGAAAATGGACAATGGTTTATCATAATTTTTTATTTACATATCTTTGTCTTATTATAGCTTATCACCACAGTTACTCCTTTCAAAAATAAGTCTCTTTAATTTTCATACTGGCAAAGCTGATGGTGGATTTAAGAGTTTCAAATTCCTCAAAATAAATATGAATAAAAAATATTCAATAAATAGCAAGCAAATTTTGCTATTAAGCGTAAAGAGTCATAAGTTTAACAGCCCTAACAAATTTTTGAGTCTAGGAAACAGACTTTTACTTCATGCTTAATGGGTGGAGCTTGTGCTGGTTACTATGGCAACATGGGGACATCATGGAGTACTCCTTGCGTTAATGCTAGGAAGAGTCTAGATTCAAGTTTTTTATTAGTAGTACATTAAGTGTGAACATGTGGTACTTTGTGTAACATTGTAGACTAGTGTACACTCTCCTTTGTTTACTTTGCCACTGTTTACAAATGTTTGAGTATAAGCAGAGTATTTTCAGAAACCACTGCTTATTCTTAAAAATAAAAAAACTAGTGAGAGTTTATAAAATGAAAAAACTAGTAAATCACTAGCCTAGTGATTTACATAATATAGTTTAATAAGTTGTTTTTTTCTTGGACAAGTGGTAGTTAACACGTTGTGTAATTTCCTTTCCATTCATATAAACCAGTGACAGTTCCATTACTAGTTTTATTGAATTTGTGACTTTGGTGTTTTATTTGTTGAAAATGTTTTTTCTTCTATTTCTGGTAGTTTATGTTTTCTTTTTCAAATTGTCAGAGTTCCTAAATCCATGTGCAATGAATGAAAGAAATGATCTGCTTGTTTACTTGATTCAAACTCCATTTTCTTCTTTGTCTTTTAAAAAAAAATGTGTCTGAAAAACAAGCGGCCACAGCCATTATTAAAAATTGTCCAAAAGAATGGAAACCAAGTAAAAACTTCCCAGTCCATATAGTATAAAGATTACCAATGGCTTATGACAAGTATGGCAGACTATAAGGTTTTTTGTTATGTTTGTATTATTTAAAGGTGATAGTGAATGAAATTAAAGTGGCATCAGTATCCTAAAACTTTCGGTAGAAGAGCATGAACCCCAGATATCAAAAAGACTTATTCTGAATAGTGAGAATCTTTTTCTTCTTGGTATGAGTAGAACAGAACTACCTTATCAGAAGTGGCTTGCCCTGCAGCTCAAAAACATATGTTTTAGTTACTCATAATTGATGGGTTGTCATTAGACTAGTTCAAGTGCTGTGTTACCTCGGAAAACCAAAACTTCCTTTCCAGGGGCATAACTGCAGTAGTAATTCCATAAATAGAGATAACTACCTTGAAACCGTTGAGTTCCTAGAACAAGAAGAACAATGCAGAAACCAACTTCAAAGTTAAAGGGTACTTCAAGTGGCATCCAGAAGAAATTATTCACTGTGTTAGGCAACTGATAAATGAAGAAGTTAAGAGAAAGCTCTATTACATAAACTGTCAAACAGCCAGAGCTTCAAGAACACGTCATTGACGATGTATTTACAAAGAGTAAGGAGCTCCTCAAAGACTTGATTTATAGAAGTATAATATAGGCTTGGAAATTCTTAGTCTTACTAAGAAATTATAGGTAGTTTTGCCATTCAATTTTTCAAACATAGTTTTAAAATTTATTAAAAGTTACTGTCTTTTTATTATTTAAATCAGACTATTTATAAAAAACTACTTTTTATTTGTAAACCAAACAATGCAAGTTAAGTATAAACAACTGCATTTAAAGTTTAATTAAATTTTACTCTAGAAAGTAAAACACTCTTAAATAATTTACCAGTGCTTTGAGATATGATTCTACTTCAGTTTTTTGTTTAATTACAGAATTGAAAGTAATCACATAGAAGAAATCCCTGCTACAGAGTTTAAAATGCAGGTATGTGTAGGCTATTAAATATTAAATAAATAAAAACATTTAAAAATTTTACTTCAATTCATACAATATTTTGCTACTTAAAGATTTCACAAACATGTTGTAGATTAATATATAGGTCTTCACGTAATAGATTTAAGCTAAGCTTTTCAGTCAAAATAAAATTATTCAAAAATATAACTAATACACAATAACAATAAATACGTTTTGAAATCAAATTAATTTCAATGACTAACATCATCACCAACATGTTTGATGTAATAAAATTATTTACTGTGATTAAATAATAGTTTCATTATTAAATAATAAATTATTTGTTTTTTTAATTTAAATAATACTGTTATTTTTATATACAGGGCAACAAACAAATTTTATTTATACCTACATTAATTATTTTTATCTTGAACTCATTGCATTTCTACACTTTTGAAAATATAAAATTTCCTAAATGTAGCAGTATTTTGTATAATGTTCATTTTAGAAGATATAAGTTGAAAATGGTGAAAGAACACCTTTCTTAAGCAACAAAAAATAAGTGATACTTTTTAAAAGTTAATTTTCTTATAAATCTTAGAAGCAATTACTTTTTACTGCAAATCAATATTTTTTAAAAAGATACCACCACTACAACTACTACAATGGGAAACAAGTTATTTGTTACCTTGAGTCTTATAGGTAATACCCCCAGGATACTCCATATCATAATGACTGTGCCTCCATCTCTTGGTACCAGTAAACCCTCACCTGTCCACATTTATTTGTACACCTAGAGTACTAAGTCATAGAAATTAGTATAGAGGAGAGTGAGGGAATTTTCCCTTTCAAGTGATGCTATGTCTGTTGTGGAAACTCCCTGTAAGGCTCACTTTGTTTATTTTGGTTTCAGGCTTTCAGTGGAGTTTTTAGAAATTTGCTGAAAGTCGACAAATATCAATAAAAAAATTATCTCCCTTTGCTGGAGAGTTTTTGCATGTATAAATTAAATTCAATAATAAATTTAATACATATGAATTAAACTAGAATATGAATTAAATTGCATATTTACAAGTTATTTTTGTATTCAAACAATTTTTTTAAAGTAAGTTTTTAATGGTTTTAAACACAAATATTGTTTTATCTTTCCCCAGTTATGTTTGACCACTCAATAGTTGACCAGAACTATTAAAAGTAATTTGCTGAAGACAGACAAAATTTAAAATTAATATTTCACATAATACATTTCTTCATGAGTCATGCTCATTCTTCACCTGTCATGCTCCCTCCATTGAGAGGAGTTGTGGGGTTGTTGTATATGATAGTAGTTACTTAGTTTAACATATACGTTTTGGTGTATTCATTTTAAATAATTACCAACAATAGAAACTAACTAGAAGTTGTAATAATTAAATGTTGCAGTATCTAAATTTTCTTATGCCATATTCGTCTATTTTATTTTACTGCAGTTAAAATGAAGCTCCAGTAATCAGTAAATTAATATATTTTTTCTTGAAATAATCATTAAAATGTATAACAATAATTTTATATTAAAATTCAGTTTTTATAAATTCATGATTTCTAAAAAAATTTACTTAATGCAGTTCTATGAGAAATAAAATGTATTTTCATTGATGAACTCCATATTGTTATAACAACATATGTTTCCATATTGAAGATTTAATTCGGTCTCCAGTACAAATAATAAATTTTTGCTAGTTTTACAAATATAAATTATCATTTCATAAAATACGTGTTTATTAAAATAGTTTATTTATTAAATTAATGTATTGCCTTTTTATTTTTATCAGACAGACAAACAAGAGCAATTACGGAAGTTCAGAAATGTAGTACTTGAAACTCACAATCATTTTAGAGATATACATAATGTAATGCCACTTACACTAAAAGATGAGGTAAGCCACAATATAACATAGTGTGTGTGTGTGTTTGAATTTATGTTCCTTTTCTTCTATCATAATTTATATCCATTTGCAAATAGTTTAATAATGTTGATTTACAATATGTAAAAAAAGGGATTTAGAGTACCAAAATGGAAGAGTATTGTTAGCCAGGGTGAATTTGGTGAAGTTTTTTTTTCGGTTTCTATAGATAAAAGCATAACATCACTTGTTTGGTGAAAAATAAGTTTAAATATGTGTTTTTTTAAAGTACATATCACTAATTAGTGATCCTAATAACTTGAAACAGTCACTAATTTTTAATTTCATTTACTATAAGTTTATTTTTGTTATGGATCAATATTTCCAATGGCATGGTGTAGCCCTGATCCAAACACAATTTCTAGTATTTTCAATTTATGAATAATTGAGGATCCTTGTTATCCCTTTAGAAAATTGATGGAAAACCTGGTAGCACTTAAGTTAGAAAACACAACAAAAGCTAGAGTAAAGTAATGGAAAAATAAAATATTATTCTACAAGGACTATCCAGAAAGTAACCAGTATTGTGAAATAAAGAATTAAAAATATATTTTTTAATTTACTATTTACAACATAATGAATTATTTATTAAGACATCTTCATATACATAATCACCATTCATATTCAGGGACTAATCATACTGTGGCACAAGTTTTTCAATACTGTCTCTTTAAAAATCCAACACCTGTAGTTTAAACTAATGATTTACACTGGAATTCAGTTTGGAACCAGAATCAAAGTAATGAGTAGTAAACCCATGGCTTTATTAATGGGAATTTTGGTAGTTTCCCTGCTTCATATCCAGGGTGTATGATGGATGATCAAGCATCTTCTCTCCAAAACCATCCATGAGCTCATGTTAATCATGTGTGGACATGCGTTATCTTAAAAAAAAAATATGCATGCTATGTTTTCCTTGCTTTTTTGTATTTCCCACCTTAACATTCTGAATTTTTCACAATACTATTCAAGAAAATAATGAGAATTAATACTATTTGATTCCATCTCACTTGAGCTACGAGTTTTTCATTAAAAACATTTAAACTTATATTAGTTTGTATTATGTTTAGTTTCTATTTATATTAGTCTATCACTTGCCTATAGTAACATACTAATATATGTTCAAATGTTTTAGTCAATGAAAATTGACTAAGTGTGTTTTTACTCCCTTAGAGCCCTAAAAACAATAGCATTATCTTTCTTGCAAACAATTCTTGTTTCCTTTGGAGAACTTATATGTCATCATTTCTTTAAATGTCTTTTTGTTTCACAATTGACAGCTCTCCCCAAATCTTTTCCCAAATTATGATGTGATAGGTAGCTTTAAAAGTTTTATTGAAATCTTGGAGGAAGGTTTGGGTTTCAGAGATTGGGTTGCAGCCAATCTTTGTTTTTTTTGTAATCATCCACTATGAATGCCTAGCACAAAATTTGTGGTAGTCAAGCTTTTTATATACAAATTTAAAGACCAAACTCCATGAAATTTGGGGGAAATGTTCCAAAAGTTCTTAAATTCTTGGAATGATGAATTTCACAAAGCTGATGATTTATTACAAAAGGCTGTGGTAGTTTTTTCATAAATTACAATGCTGTAGTCCTCATTGTGATTGCTGTTATAGCCATTTTATAAGTCAATGCATCATTATTTTACTTGGCTTTCACCCTTCTACTCTTCCCCTTACTGACACTCCTTTTTCATGCACATTACAAAGTTGAGAATAAAATTCAATTGTTATTCGTTTTCTAACTGAAACTAATCACACAATACATCTCACAAGTAGCAATATTTTCTATTGCAGTGCACATTTAAATACATCACAGAGGGAAAAGTAAAAAGAAAACATCAAAAAATACTAACACGACTAGATGCAAGTCGAGTCTAAGGAAAATAATGATATCAAGATCCAGCTGTATCCCTGCCTATTACTACAAGAGGCTAAAATGTCTGTTACTTTCTAAATAGACATTGTATTTACCACAAAATTTACATAATTTACAGAGTTTTCATCACTTATGTTAGAAGGCTTGCAAAAATATTTTTGGGAAGACTGATAGATTCAGCCAGTGTTACATTATTTTTAGTTTCTTTGAATGTTGCAATAAATGCCTAAACATTTTAAAATTCAATGACTATATTAGATGTGTTAAGTAAGATTGAAGTTCAAGACATGTATCATTTTCTTAGAAAGAACAACGCTTTCATATTGATAAGTAAAGACAAATTGCCCCTTAGCAATACTTTTAAAAATTTTGTTTTTCTAAACCAAACTAAACCACTTTTCAAAAGCAACAGAGGGAAATCATCCAGATTATTTTGGTTTTAGTCTCCATGAAATGGAAAGAATGTCGGATATTTACACTTGAAGGTAAATAATCCGAATTGTTTTTATTTGTATTCACTATTCAGAAGAATCTTATATTGTTTGGTGAGTTGCTTAAAAAGTAGAATAATATGGAAAATTTGTTTGAAAACGTGAATTTAAATATTTTGTAAGTTAGAGATAACCCTAAGTTAGTTTTAAGATTTTAATTTGAACACAATATCTAACTTTTATATTAAAATTATTGGAGTTTTGTAAGTAACTGTATTACAACTCTTGGATGAAGGTGTTAATTTAACATTTACATGACAACCTTTTTAAATGAAGTAAAGGGTTAGCTTCGTAAAAGGAACAAATGTTTTGAAATGCGTCAGCAAGTAAGCAATCATATTCTCTTAGTTAAGTACTTTTTTTAATATAGCTTTTTCAATGGTTTCATAAAGTTGTCTACAAATTTGTCAAAGAGTCAAAAGAAATGTACCCTTAGCTCATTCCTATTGTTCAGAAATTCCTTAATTCATGTGAAATTATTTAGATGTTCGCTGAAAAATACCTTTAATATTCAATATAACCAATCTTTTTACAAAACCTCATTAACTGCTTGACATTTTCTTTATTTAAACACAAATAAAAACATACACAAACTTACAAATTAATCATTAATTTACTCATACGAGTTTCAATGACCGAGTCATCATCAGCAGTGAGTGTTACTACTACAAACTCTAACTTACAACTTATTTTCTTTATTTGTTTACCTGAGTTTGTCTTTGTTACAAAGTGGATGACATTCTGGTTCAGCAAGGTTTTTTTATGTTTTCTATGTCTTCTACTTGTATATGTAAATAATTTTAAATTTATTATTACCTGGTCAGATCGACTCTCACTTTTTTAATTCATGTCACCTAAAATTTGGGAGAGAATATGCTGGTCATTTATTGAATTTTCAGATTATAAGTAGTTTTTACTAAAAAAGTGTTGATTCCTACTTGTGAAATACTGTGCAGTTTTTATTATTATGCAACCAAATCATTCATCAAATTTCTGTTGAAAATTAATATTGCAATATAAAAATAATTTAATTTATTTAAACAAACAATGATATTATTGTAGTTGAACGTGATAAGCCAACAAAGAGCAGAAGAGTTGGCTGCAAATTATACAAGAGAACTGAACTATTCCAGTTATAGTGAAAACATCTATATAGGAAGTATTAATGTTGATAGAAATGGAGAACTATCAGTCACCTATTGGTATGATGAAATTAAATATTATACTTTTGGAGAAGAGCCCAATTGGTCAAAAGTTGGTACGTATCATGTCTATTACTAATTTATCAATAAATTAATAATTTAACAAAAAACACTTTTACATATAAACATGTTTAAATGTTTATAAACTTGCCTATAGTAGCACTTACTTATGTTTGTTGAGGACGGCCGTTTCAGGAGATGTGTCGCATTGTCAACTCAGACCGTAACTCCGGAACATAAGTAAGTGCTACTATAGGCAAGTTTATAAACATTTAAAAGAGTTTAGTAATAACGTAGCTCGAGTAGCTTACGTGAAGATGGAATCAAGAAATACTTTTACATACGTTAGTATATTACACTTGCCTATAGTAACTCTTAATTTTATGATTGTTAAGAGTAGCCGTTTCGGGAAATGTATCCCATTATCAACTCAGACCGTAACTGACATCTTGGTTGTTTCTGATTGTGGGGGGGGGTTACATTAGGATAGAGATATTAAGTGTCTTGTTAAAGAGTATTGGGGTTTATAATGTTGAAATGTGTATGAGAGTTATAATGTAATTGGGAAATGAGTATGTGTGTTGGGTGTAGTTTAAAATGTTGGTGTAATTCAAATTGTTCGGTTGTGTATCGTTGGTTATTTTTGTTTTGTTTATGAAGAATTTGTAGGTTTTGTGTTATGCTTCTATAACTATGATTTGTGGATGTAAGATGTTCGGCAAAGATTGTTTGGGTGTTCTTGTTTGAGAGTGCTTTTATGTGTATCTTGGTACCATGCATAAAATGACCTTTCTGTTTGTAGAATCTGTAGAAACTAGGGGACGGACCACAAGTTAGTTTGTACGCACCAGCGGAGTTGTCGATATCTTTGTTTATGTTGTTGGGTTTCAATTGTTTGTTTAGTGCATTGTTTGTGGAGTAGACTATTCTGTAATTTGATTTAGGAAATGTGTTTGTTAGTTTATGAGTTTTATATGATCTGTATGGTATTGTTAAGTATTTATGGGTTTATCGGATTGGTTATTTGGGGTTGGGTTATTGGGTTTATTTTTCAGGAGGTTACAAACAAACATAGGAGATTATAAACTTTTCAGGAGGGCAAGTATAACATACTAACATATAAATAATATTCGAGCTGGCTTATATTTGGCTAATATATTTTTTAGTTAATTTCATTTGTGTATTTTCACTGAGGATGACGACAAATTAGTCGTTGAAACGCGTTTGAAATAAAAAATTGTATATTTGTGAGTTGTACCATATTTTTATTCTTTAATTATACTAACATATGTTCAAGTGATTTTAGTTATAAATTTTATATTTAGATATAGATAGGTAATATAATATGTTTACCTATTATCAGTTGATATGTTTTGAGAGATGAGAAGCTAAAAACTAATAAATAGCTCATGTGAAGATGGAATAAATTCATACAAATTATTAATTTAGTTACAGTTATATCATCAAAGTAATACATAAATCCATTATACACTAGGTAAAAATATAATCATAATCATAATTATGCCATAATTTTAATAATTTTTACAGATTTAGTTTATTAAAATTCTAGTGTAATATTATAAAGTAAGAATTGTTTTACAGCCAGCTACCGGTAAATTTTGTTACAAATGCAAAAAACATTTGTGTTTCTGCAAAATGTAGGAAGGTCAAGTGTTTCTGACCTACCTTTTATGTGGTTAAAGTGATTAAACATTGAAGTCTTTGTTGAACATTAAATTACCTATATTAAACTAGATCTTGTAGAAGTATTGTTATCATTTAATTATAGTTTAATCAGTGAATTCAAGATTATTACCACAAGGAACTCTTGTAGAAGATTAAATAAAGAATAAAATTTCAAATTGTATAGCAAAACTGTATCAACATACAATAGTTAGAAAAAAATTTATCATACTTTTAAAATAATTATTATTTAGATTAAACCTTGCTGATAAAAATTGTAAATGAAATTTTTCTAGAATACAAAATGAGTGAAGTAATTACACATTGCTAAACAATATAGCCCATTTTTATTCAGATCTAAAATAAAACTGAATTACTTCTATTGGTATCACTTGGCAAAAAAACACTACTTACTAATGTTTTTAGCAGACGCGTTTAACACCAGATCATTGCAATGTAATCCTAATGGTGTGAGTCACTGCTTCGCCTTTACTTGATTGTCTTCTACTGACATCAGTAAGTAGTTTTTTTTTTGTCAAGTGATACCAATAGTAGTAATTTTAAAAACGTCAAGACGTGAAACACAAAAACTGCAAGTTTTAAAACTGTATCTTTTGAGATGAGTTACTTAATGAAATATACTTTAATCTTTTCTCTCAACAATGCCTGTAGAAGATCATATGTGAAATAGTCTAAAGAACTAGATAAAAAATGTAAAAAGTAGTCAGGATAGAATATAAAATTACACATATAACTTTATTGTATTCCTTTTGCAGAAGTTCGTGTAATTTTTTCTGGTTCTCTAGGTTCTATAACTCAACAAATAAGGTGCTTGGAACATAAGTTTACAGAAGTTGTAATATTAGAGGGGAAAATACCCAGAATATAACATCTAAAACATTGGTTACAATACAAAACTGTCTTAATATTGTTATTTAACACTGCACTTTCACATTTTCCCTTGTTTCGTGCATATTTAATAAATTGTTTGATTGCATCTTCATTTGAGCTACTAGTTTTTAACTAAAAATAATTATCGAAATCTTGTTGCTGTTCATGACGAGCTGGTTGTTAATTACTTATTACACTTTTGCTATTACTTGCTGCCAGAAGTCGTATGACGAAAATGTTTCCTCCAAGTGTAAGTTAACAATTTAGCAACCTTTAGTTAACAAAAAGTCTGGTCGCAAGTAATAGCAAACGTGTAATAAGTAAAAATAATTGAATATATTTGTAAAATTAAAAAGTGTCACCTTGGTATTTTAAAAAAATTTTATTTTATAAAATACATTTCAAAAATGTGTCACACCATGTTTTATTTAGTTTATTATTTCAAAACTAACAATAAAAGACTTTGCAAATACAGAATTTAAAAAGAATTAAATTACATTTTTTAAATACTTACAGTAAATAAATGTACTATAAGATTTTTAGAAACTATGTATCATCTGTGGCAATCATAATGGGTACACTATAAATAAAACTATATAAATATTAATGTCACATATTTACTAATATTTAGGTTCTTTATCAAGTGCATTGAGAAATTACTTTTATTGAACATTTTTGCCGGCTGTCTAATTTCTTAAATAATTCTTTACAAAATTTATTGATAGAAATAAAATTTAAAATAAATGTTTATTTAAAGTATTTAAGACCAAGCAGATTGAATAATTTAACCTGCAAATCATTTACAAAATTTATTTAAAACAAAAGCTAACACCTATTGGAATTGAAAATGAAACATCAGAGAAAAATTATTTTCAAATAAGAGTAGGGCAAGAGGTTATTTTTTCATTCTTGCTATTTAATTAATAATCACAAATAATATTTCTAGAAGTATGTAGAATAAGATAAACAATACTGGATATTCTTGGATGCAGACATGCATGTACCTTAAACTGAAAATAATACAAGGGCCTAAACGTTACAATAAACAAGTTTGTTATTTGTTTTTCATCTTCAACTTCAGTTACTAGTATACAGTTACCTATATAACTATAATGTGGTCAATTTGGCATAAGAACCTAAATATAAAAATGGTCATCATCATTTAGACTACAAGGGTTACTAATAAGCAAGAGTTTATAAAGTTATATGAGTAAATAGTGTATTCACTTGTATAAGTGAAACAGCATTCTCCATCATTTCTTATAAGACTTGCAGTTATGACAACTTCTGATAACAGAAGAGATCAAAAGAAGAAACAAGTATAAAGGTATTTATTGAATTTATTAAACTATCAAGGTAGAAACTTATCGTTACTAAACAATTCTTATGGACTGAGTGTACAAAATGGTTTAGTTAAATAAATTTTGAAAACAATTTTGTACAGGCCTATTTTTTTATCAAAAAAGTGTATATTTAACTGTTTTTTATTGATTGTTGGGATTAAACAGTGACTTTTTTGTCATTTAAACAATTTTTGTTATTGATCTATTTACATATAATCAATGAATGCCTACAATATTAGATATTGGGCTTCATTTAGCTGAAAATGAAAAATTTAAATTTAAATGTTGGGAAATTTATAAAAATTTTTAACTTTATTTTGTATTTGAAGGTATACCTGTATGTTATTTGTATTGTTCGTTTTGAAGGGCTGTTTTCCTTTTTCATACAAGTATATTAAAGTAAATTGACTAGTATTTTTACACAAATAAGTTTATTCATAGATGTTGTCCAAAATGCTATTCACCTCATATACAAGTTCTGAGAAAGAGGAGAGTCAATGGTAGAGTAACATACATGTATCTATAGATAAAGAGAGCAATTGAATATAAGGGGTTATCTCGGAGAGTCACAAGAATTAAAATGAGAGACCTACAATTAACATCCACATATGACAGCATACAAGGAGTGTCTGGTCATATACTTTACCCTGCATAGTTTTAAGGAAGGCCTAGCCTAGAGCTTTCATTGTTGTAAAAAATAAACAGAATCTTTCTGTATTAAACAAAACATTATTTAATGTCATAAAATTAAACATATACAAAGTATGTTCTTATAATAATAATATTATACAAGTTATATATAATCATACAATGAAAAATGAAATAATATTTCTATCAATATATGGACTAGTTATGTAGTCAGGTCTAAAAAAATAAAAATTGATAATATTATAATAGAATATAAACCAATTTACTTTGCAGCACTAACTGTTTATATTCCTCTAAACAATAAAAGAAATATGATTTTTATAAATACCAGTGATAATTTCTCTTTATCATCTTTAATATAAATGTAACACAGTGACAAATTAAATGTAAAACAGTGACAAATTAAATGTAACACAGTGACAAATTAAATGTAACACAGTGACAAATTAAATGTAACACAGTGACAAATTAAATGTAACACAGTGTCAAATTAAATGTAACACAGTGACAAATTAAATGTAACACAGTGACAAATTAAATGTAACACAGTGACAAATTAAATGTAACACAGTGACAAATTAAATGTAAAAATTGAAAGAATAGGTATAAATAAGCTTTATTTTTTAATATTATTTTATGATTTTGATGTTTTGGTTTTAATCTTGAACTAGAGAAATTACTCACTATATTTTTAAAATACACTTCCTAAAACTAGTACTTTGCAATCTGCATTTGTGACAATGCTATTTTAAGGATATGTTCCACTTTCCATTCTCACTACAATTCAAGTGACACAAATGGTATTCTTCATATAAGTGAGTGTTAATTTTAAGAATAATTTATATTTGAAAAGTACAAGGAATGATTAAGCTAAGATAATTTCTAGCTTTTCTCAAACAATTAAAAGTGTAATAGATATTATGTTGAGATGTCATGTTTCAATATTTATTGCAGCAAATATCTTTTTGTTCTAGCTCACTTTACAAAAATAATATGGTCGACAACACTTTTTCTTGGAGTTGGTTTGGCTGAAAATGATAATTTGAGATATGTTGTATGCAGTTATGATCCTCGTGGAAACATTAGGGGCTTAAAGGGATACTTCACACTTCTTCCACCAACTGGGTTAGTGTCTAAGTGAATATTTTTTTAAAACATTTGTTATAAGTATGTTGTAAATAATTCATTTCTTTTACGCCATGTTTTCAATCCAGTAAAAACATGAACATTTTTTGTAATGAATGTTAAAGTTTTGAATAGGTATGAAAAGTAATTCGTTTCTAAAATGTTGGAAAATCTTAGGTTTATATATGGGTCTTATATTTTATGATTTTTGAGGCTGTATGTTTTTTTATATAATTGCTTCATTTTACAAATCCTGTCAGTTGATTTATCAAAAGAGTATACAGATAAGATTTCAGATATATCCTGTATTTAAATTATAATCAAATTTGTTATAATCATTATGCAAATAATTATACGTCATATAGTGTTTTGTCACAGTGTATACTTATACTGACACTGAGTTTAGGCTGTTACCAATTTTCTCAAAACTAAACTAAAGCCCAGACCAATGTAGTTAATCCATAAGTTTCTATTTTTAGCAAAATATTGGGCTTCAGTATTTCACAATGTTCTTACTATTACTGTTCATTTCCACTAAGCTGAGTAGCTTTATAAAAAAGTAATTTCCAACCCCGATGCACATGTTAACTTGATGCTACAGTGAGAGAGTTGTCTTATGCTTTAGTATTTATAATCATGTTCATTGTAAAAAGCTCATTGTAATAAGTTTATTTTAATTAATCACTTAAACAATAGTTTATGACTATCCAAACTTTAAATTTAGTAAATTTGTTAAAACTTATTGAGACAGAACGTCTTCATCAGTGTCTTCTGCCTTTATTTTAATGTTTTTGTTTGATAGTTTATTTATTACTGTTTTCATAGTGATATTTAAAAGTGATTTTCAGATGTAAACAAGTAGGAGAGGTAAGTCATACATCATATGGTAATTTTCGTTTCTCTTTAATTTTGTTATATTTAAAATTTGTATATAACTTTTCTGAGTAGGAAAATGTATATCAAAGTATATATTTTATAAAATCTCAGCTCATTTTGGTCCCTTTATAAAAGATATACAGTTTATTCTGTTTGAATATTAATTACAAAGTTTATGAATTTTTATAATTATTTTTGAAAAACTTCATTATGTTTTGGCCAACATGTCAATATAGGTCCAATTTTCAGTGTGTGAATAATAATCTTCATTGATTGAGTGAAATTCAGTGATTGAGAAATGATCAAAGCATATGTAATTGCAAGAGCAAAGAAACTTATCTCAAAAAGGCAAATTTATTTAAACTGTCAGTTTGTCTGCAAACACTGTTGCTCAGAGGGTCTCAAACACCACAGAAAATCTATCGTCTCCACTTTGAACAACTCGAGTGGTTTAATCTGGCCTTGGATCTATCAGATACTGCTCAGGTGTTGATTGTTATTGTATGAGTGGATAAAAGCTAAGTAGTGTATGAAGATCTTGATATCGGTAGTACTCACACCAAAACTACTGGGAAAGATATTTTTAAGGAGTTAAAAATTCCATTAATAAAAACAACCTTTGATAGAAAACTTAAAATGTATTACAACTGATGGAGGCAAATCTCGTGTGGTGAAAAGAAAGAAATGGTTGAACTTGTGTCAAGGCTGTAGAAAATTATGGTGGTTCAAACAGTCCTTTTGCAGAAAATATTTGTCTCAAGTTGTAAAATAAGTAAAGAAATTTGTATATTTAATCAGAACCAATGTGCTGCTGAATCAACAACAATTCCACCACTTTATTGAAGAGATTGTAGAAAATTACTTACCATATCCATACTATTATATAGTCTAAATGCAGAATAGGCAAATTTCAAAGAGAGATAAAATATTTTTTTTCGCTAATATTACTATTGTTCTCTTACTGAATTAAACAATAGGAAGATGGCTGTGTAAGTTAGTGTTCTATGTCAATTTGAAAAAAAAAAATGGTAACACTGAGTTTAACATTCCAAGAAGGAAACCGGCTTTTTCCTTGCTTATTCACTAATACCAAATCATTCTAACAGAAAATAATACTGTTTCAGTCACAACTACAAACATAATGTTTCAAATATTTTAAAACATGTTAAATATTCAGCCACACTACTGAGTCTGAGTTTCCTTTAGATTTTATATTCTAAGTTTCAAGCAGTAAAAAAATATATTTGCATACTTCTTTCTCAAACTCTGATGCATTGAGAATGGTATTAATATTGTTCAAAATCCTTTGGATACCAATAACAGAACATCAAAACGAAAGTGCCTAGATAAAATTAAGAACAAACCTCTTCCTTGTTATAGATCTTCCACTGGTTCAATTTGATAATTTGCATAAATTTGCTAGTTTGCAGTTTTATGTTTTTGGTGCTGTTTATTTGTGTAAGAAAGCATTATCCAAAATGAAGTTCACACAAAATGTTTATAGATAACTTACCCAATGTTCATATTAAATATCTTTTAATAATATTAGTACGAGTAAAAATAAAATTGATCTATAACTACAAACAATTGTCAGTGGAAATCCACAATTACAAAAAAATTGTTACCTAGTATTTTTACTGGGATTCATTTTTTTTTTTTTAAGTTAAAAAAATTACAAGTGGAGGTAGTTTGAGATTTGTATCATAAAATTAAATATTATCATAATAATTTCAAGTGAGCACCAGAACTGATGGTCAATCATTGGTATAATATTATTTTGTGTTTATTATTCCAAACAAGATAGACGAATATTTATGAAAAACCTTTCTAAAAGCTTAGTAATTAGACAACAATAAACCTATGGTCTAGTAGCCATCTACGTAAATCTACAAAATGACCTCTAGTACCTAGTTTTTGTTTAAAAATCCACCAAGAAAAACTAATTGCCAGTAGGACTAAAAGAAATTGCAGCATGTGTCCATTAGTAAAATACAGAAAGACATGCCTGCATTTGTGTTGCAAGTAATTTGTCTTATGTTTAAGAAGTTTTAAATGACTATTATGAAAATTAATAATAGGTTTTGACTGCAGAGTTTAAGTATACAAGATTTTACAAGTGCAGTTTTTCATGTATTATTACATACAATTATTTATATCATCAGCAGATAATTAATTCATTTTCTTATTTGGTTTCTTTAAGTTACAAGATTTTAGAGCAAACTCAATCTTTTCCATTTAAACCAGACAAGTGTTCAATACTATATACAATAAAAAAAACTATGACAAATTTCATGTCTATTATTTCTGTTTTCTCAAAATATGTCTAAAAAACATGAACAATAAAAAAAATTAATTTTAATTATTTTTTGCCAAAACTACTTTTTTAAGCTACTGTACACGGCACGATGATGTTATTTGTGTGACAAATTGTGAGTGATGATTGTTATGTGAATAAATAAGTATTGAAATTACTGCCAAAATTTGTTACTTTTATGATGATTGTTATGTGAATAAATAAGTATTGAAATTACTGCCAAAATTTGTTACTTTTATGTCTGATATCCAAACAAAATATACAATTTTTGTCTTGTGATATAATTTAAATATGAATTACATCTTACAAATATTTTCTTGCATTTGCATTAAATCACAATGCTTTTTAATCTCTTTTATATAATATTATATTATTAAACCAATAAATGTATTATTTCAGGGGAATCAGTGGCATCTGGAAAGAAATCAATCATAATGAAACTCAGTACCTAGGCTATACAAATATCACAACAAATTTTACCGTTGAAGATACTTCCAAAACATCCATTAATTACACTGAATCACAATTCCAATCTTCTAATAATAGAATGAAGACCAATAATACTACAATAATTTAAATGTCGTAAATGATACCAGGTTTCTTGTCACAAAAACTGATACTATATTAGCAATAATGACTCATTTTATTTTTTAAATAATAATTTTATATCATAACAACTTTTAGTATTATATAACTTTTTATGTAAGGTATGGATAAATAAATTTATTTGTGAATAAATACAATTACTTTTAACTCATTACTCCCCTTTGAGCAACTGCTTTAAAAATTCTACAGTTTATTTGTTATTATAATATAAAGAATTAATGTTAGAATGTTTTGTCTTATAACTTGAATTACTCACATTTCATGCTAAACAATAACGGTGATTTTTTTAATTTTATCTGACTAAGATATAACAAAAAACCATTAAAGCCTATTATCAAACTTCTTACATTCTCCTATAACTACAATTATTTCTTATAAAAAATGTATTTAATTCATCTGTGCAATTCATATTATACTCGTATGTTTAAACTATACATTATGGCCACTTTCTTCCTACCTAAGCTTCTTGATGCCTTTCTTGATCTCAAATACTTTTTCAATCGACTCTAGTAAAAAATTTGTCATCTTGGACCAGTAAATGACTGTTGATGTACACTTTACAATCAGGGAAATTCATTTGCTGTTCTTCTCTGTAAGCTGCATTGTTTTGCTATACTTTGTCAATCATGTGTCCCTGCCAGACATGTGGTCCTGTAAGTAGGCTTGCAAAGTCCTGTGTATGGTTGTGAAGTCACTGTCCAGTGTTTGCACCCCTATCACTAGCCCTTATGTTCATCACTAGCTCTGGTAGATTTTCAGCCAGCATAACCATCACTCCACCACTTCTTTTTTTAAGAATATTGTTCCAGGTTCCTCATTCTCTAAAGAAACTCAACAACTCCACACATAGTGCAACACGAATGCAACTCTTCATTTTCCAAAGGGATAAAGGTAGATCTCCAAAAGGATAGGTATGAAATGTGTAGTTACATAACTTTCATATGATAATTAGAATTACATTTATATTACTTGAAATATATATTAATCATTTAATAATTCTGCTAAACATACATCATAAACTTACTGTCAAAACATAAAAATTATAAAAAAGGGAAATTGAATTCTAAAGAATTATTTAAATTGTATTTTAAGTATTTAATTATAGTTCAAGGGTTTCATAATAAAATTGGGTTTTCCAATTATTTCACTATTTTTTTAAACAAGGTAATCAATTAATAATTACTTCCATCAAAAGATATTTGTCACTGTATTCTCTATTGACTCAAATCTTGTACCGTATTCTACTGTATTTATAAACTGAAAAGGCTATGTGGTAATATTTGATCCACAAAATTAGTGGAATTGTCTTAAATGATGTTTGTAAACAATTGTAATAGTTTTAAACTTGTCCATATTATGACAGCTTAATATTAATTGCAAAAAATGCATTGAAAATTAAAATAAGGAGCTAGAATCCATTATCAAGCTGATTGTTCAATACTTAACTGTTAAAGAATGGTGAAGTAAAAAAGATACTAATAACATGCTTAACATGTGGCATCAGAGAAAATAAATCATGAGTCTTTGCAATAAATCATATGTTGAAGAATATATTACGGGTATATCTAGTCATGATAATGTGTTTGGATAAGTAATACATAAAAGTGCATGTATTAATGCTTTACAGTAAGTATATACAAACTGCCTGAGAGTAAGTACTAGTTCTAAAATAGATGTCTATAAACTTGTTTTTGAAAATCTTGTAAATAAGGCCTACTAAAATCAATTGCTTGTTTCTATTTTTCTAGTAAGTATTAAAAGTAGATTTTACTTCTTTTTTGGAGTAAATCTATATTCTTCACCTATAAAATTGTGTTAACATATCCTCTTCTCTATCCAGTTTTGTTAAAATTCTTTCCTATTCCCTTTTATTTGACAACTTAGTTGGATGCCATTAGTTGGGTCATTGGTTATTTATCCCCACACGAGTAATTTTTCAGATTTTTATTAATTTTCAATTATTCAAATGTTACATCAGGTTTATTAATTTGTTAATTTATTTTTATTTGTATTTTTAATTTTTATTGTAAATTAATATTTTTTAACACTCTAGGGGTTGTAAACTTTCAGTGGTTGCACTGGGTACATATGTCCTTCACCATTACTTTTAAATATATTATTTAGTGGTTTATGGTGATTAAAAATGCTAAATATATATATATATATATATATATATATATGTGTGTGTGTGTGTGTGTGTGTGTGTGTGTGTGTGTGTGTGTGTGTGTGTGTGTGTGTGTGTGTGTGTGTGTGTTTGTGTGTGTAAATAAATATTTAGGTTTGTATAATAACACATTTTATTTGAACTGAACATATTAATTGAACACAACCTTATACAGACCAGTTGTGACACAGTTTTGTTTTTTTTTAGTCTTATAAAAAAAGTTAGCTTTTCTTGATATCAAGAAAGAGAGCTGTGAATGTCTCTAACCTTATCAGGTAAAATGTTCTGTAGTACTTTAAGCCTAATTTGTCTTATTATATCTACTAAAGTAAGAAAGTGTTGATATAAGAGAATAACAAGGTCTAATAACAGCAAAAACTTGTCTTAAATGTAATGTTTCTGTAATACCCAGTAACTGGCTGACCAAATAACTCCTTGGCGGAATTATTTCCTTGAAATAGTCCATTAGGCTAAACTCCTACATATACTTCTAAAGTACTTGTGTAGAAAGTGGTGGCTGAAACAAAACCAAATATTTTTTTTTCTGTATTTGCAGATTGATTGAGCATATACACCCTAATAGGGCAGTCCCCTTTGTAAGCTACAAGCTGTTCATCTACAATAAGAGCAAGAATAATCTCTTAAAGTTCTGAAGAAAACTATCAAATTCTACCCAAATCCAGATCAAGGTCACCAAACCAAATCAAGGTTAAATAGCACTCATGGCAACATAGATTGTCATAACACCTGTGGCTAAAATTGTTACTCCTCATATAGAGAGCTATATTCCTTTTACCGAATCCATAACACCAGCTAAAAGTAAAACACTTACTTAATAATGCTTTCACTTCAATTGGGTTTGTATGTTTAATATCACTTTCTCTGACAATATTATTTCTTATTTTATCAACCAACAAATTACTGCAAGTTAAAATTTTACCAAGCATGTCATTATCAAAAATGGATTCAAACGTACTTACAGGATTCTTAAATTTTGTAGTCCATTACGTTCGGTAAATCTTATTAATCACTTAAACAATAGTTTATGACTATCTGAACTTTAAATTTTGTAAATTTGTTAAAACTTACTGAGACATCTCTCAGATGTACTTACAGGAGTTGGTTAAGCTTTTTTCCTGTACTTATTGGCTTAGGTTTATGAGATGCTCAGATTATATTCTGTTGTTCAGTACAAGAAATATGAACCAAGCATGAATCTAAATAACATCAAGTTTACACAATATCAAGAGCACAGTGGTACAATATATTACAATAAAAATATTGAAAAGAACCCCAATACCACAAAAATAATCAAAAATAACAAATAAGACAAGTACTTAAGATTAAACCCTTATGTACATTTCGATGACCATGTCATCATCATCAGAGGGTCTAGTTACAAAACACAATCTAGCACACAAGAAGTTACAAACTAGAATGATGAGTTTGTATCATTCTAGTTTGTAACTTCTTGTGTGCTAGATTGTGTTTTGTAACTAGACCCTCTGATGATGATGACATGGTCATCGAAATGTACATAAGGGTTTAATCTTAAGTACTTGTCTTATTTGTTATTTTTTATTATTTTTGTGGTATTGGGGTTCTTTTCAATATTTTTATTGTAAAACATCAAGTTTCTCTGTCTTTACCATTATAAAACTCTGGTACTTGAATCTCTGAATAATAGAGATTTATTAGATTATGCATGCTATTATGCACATTTTTATGTTCAATCACTTTTGCTTTCATTACTAAAACATTCAAGATGCCCTTCTTCCAGTTTTCCTGAATCCTTAACTCATACGAGGGTTATTAATAAAATAAGGTTCCCACCATATTTAAACATAAACAGCTTTATTTTTGTTCTTAATGTAATATGTCATTTTAAAGCTTAAAACTTACGCTATTTTTCCACATATTCAATGTTTCTGTCCAAACACTTTTGAAAACGATGCTCCAATTTGTCTATCTCCATGTTATAGAATTCTCCCGCCAAACCCTTGAGGAATCATGTAACCTCTTCTTTAACTTCATATTCGTACTGAAGCGTAAGCCACCCAAGTGTTCCTTTAATTTTGGGAATAAATGATAATCACTAAGGGCTAGGTCCAACTGTGTCGGTGGGGCACAAAAGTCCAGCCAAAATCTGTCAGTAGTTCTTGAGTTTGGTGTGAGACATAAGGTCGAGCATTGTCATGGATAAGCCTCACACCACTGGACAATTTTCCTCTCCAGCGGTTCTGGATCACAAGTGTCAATTTTCATAATGTGTTGAATATCTGTCAGATTTAACTGTAGTTCCATGAGGCAAAAAGTCGATTAAAAGCAGGCCCTTCCTGTTCCAAAAGACAGTTGCTATGACTTTCCCAGCAGACTGTGTTTATTTAAACTTCAGCTTCGGCGAAGGTGAGTAACGCTATTCACATGATTACTGCTTGGTTTCGGGGGTAAAGTGAAACACCCATAACTGTATGAAGCAACTGTGGTGTAATGTTTATTTTTAAATAAATAAAACCTCTAAACCACAAATAACTTTTATTTTAAACATTATGTACATTTCAATTCCCAGCAATCATCTTCAGAGGTATTTAAAAATTCAACTGTTGTATTTTTTAAATACCTCTGAAGATGATTGCAATTGAAATGTACATAAGGTTTAAAATAAAAGTTATTTGTGGTTTAGAGGTTTTATTTATTTAAAAATGAAACACCCATGTTTCATTGCCTGTAACAATGGAATCCAAGAACTCTTCTTTGTTTCTTTCACATTGTTGCAAAAACTGGTGGGCACATTCGACACATTGGCGTTTGTGGTTTTCTATAAATATTTGCGGTACCCTCCGCGCACACACTTTGTGATAGCCTAAACTTTTCGTTAAAATGTTATGAATTTTGGTGTTGTTAGTCTTAGGAATACATAATGAAAGTTCCTTAATATCAAACCTCCGATCTTCAAGCAATATTATTTCAACTTAATCAACAATTCCTTCTGAAACTGAAGCCCTTCCACTGCGGTCTTCATCATGAATTTTCGTGCGGCCTTCACTGAATTCTCTTCACCATTAGCGAACATGTTGAATAGATATACACTTTTTCCTATAACCTTCGATTAACTGTGTGAAACCTTCGTCAATATGTGAAATCAGTTTTGCATTTTTTTAAATGTATCACAGCACGAATTTTGCATCTGGCGGTAACAGCAATGGGGAGCTCCAACTTCAAAGGCTGCTAGCCCGGCAAAGAGCAATGTAGCGAAGCGGGAGTGGTGGGGATAGAGAAAGGGGGAGTTGATAAATGAGACTGTGTTACCACATTTCTCCTAGCACGTCGCATTCTTTCTTAGCAGCATAGGGAACCTTATTTTATGAGTTACCCTAGTAGTACACATAGTTGTTATCACCACTGCATTCGGTTTCTAACAACCATAACCATACTTGTTAACTATCCTGTTCTGTGCATTTTACAAATAATAATACCAAAAAGCATGAAAAGATAGATATGTATCACACAAAAAACTAGAACACAAGTGGTCACTTGAGGTACAATAGTACCCCAATTTTTCCTGCTCCACTGGGTCGTCTATGAAAGCGGGATATCCTGCAAGCCGCACTCAATTTGTTAACATAGTTTATTACACACAATTTACTTTATTAATGAAGTAATAGTTGAGCTGATCATCATGAATAATGAAATCCATTAATTTAATTTTTATACATGAGTACATATGAACAACAGATGCCATAGGCAATACACATGTTCATGAACCACAATTAATAAAACACAAATACTTCTTCATTAAATTAACGTGCTATTGTGTTACATGAAATAATCAACCTCTGAACAAACAATTATCTATACGAAGCAACGTCAAATTAGTCAAATTGTCTTTAATGGTGTTGGTAAATAAACTTCCATTTTAATTGTCTCACCCATCCATATTTCATAGCTTAAGAAAGAGGTAGATTATAAAAATGAAAAGACTCTTAAACAATGCTTGAAAAATTGAGTTCATAGTTGAAATTTTATCAAAAGAGTAAGTAAAGTAATAACATGATATTAATAAGTAATATATTTTTTACATGGAAAAACTATGATGAACAAATGTTTAAATACAGCGGATCTTATAAAAAATAATGATAACTTGATGTGGATGAATATTTCAAGTAGTCTATTACTTTTTCTAGATTGGTTAAATTCTAGTAAGATATAATTTACTACAATTGGTAAAATTGTTGTTGATAAATTAATAACTGCTACTAAAAATATACTGGTACCTAAGTGATCTATGTACCTAATGTACTCTAAAGTATACAAATATTAATAACAGAAGAGAAGATGACTATGTTAGAATTCTCAAGTTATTAACCTCTGTTATTAGGGTTCATTTATATCTCAATAAAAAAAGTTTGTTGTTAGTAAAATGAAAATAATTTGAAATATATTAGTGTCAACAGTTTTAAAACTTTAATGATCTTTGAGCTATTTCCTAAACCTGTTGGTATTTTTTTAAGTTTATTTTTATCTAAAGAGTAAACAATTATTTTATGAATTCTAATTTGCAGAAACTGGCTGTAAACAAGTTAATTAATCATGAAGATACTAACCTGTCTAGTTGCATTTGCAACCATCAACATTTCTAAAAATTTGTAAGTATTAAACTTTTTGTTCCTCAATATAAAACAAAAAATTATAGTGATTTTTTTTACTTTTTTAGTATTAAAGATAAAATTTTTAAAAAATATATTTTAATTTTTGGAATGTTTTGTAACAAATAAAAACAATTTTATTATTTTTTTTTATAGTCTGTTATGTTTGGTGAAACTTAATTATGTAATATAGTTATTATATTTTATTTATTAATCTTTACTTTCAATATGTTACAATATCCTTTTTTAAATCTTACACACAATTTTACAAATGGGTAATAGTAATTACTGGACAGGCTCTGTTTATGAGAAATCAAAGTTAAATTATGTTAGAGGCAATTTATAAAATTTTATTCTTAAGAAAGAAATCATGTTTTTCAACTAATGGAAAATATTTTATGTTTGTATAGGATTACTTTGGGCCAAACTCTCAAATCTGAAACAAGTACACAAAGAGTATTGGTGAGATTTTTTAATCAATCAAATAGAAAATGTTCAATAATATGGATGGACTATAATGGTAATCCTAGAGTTTACAAGACATTAGATCAAAATGAAGCATATGATAGTTATACATATGTCACTCATCCATGGATATTTCAAGATACAAATACCAATGAAAGGCTTTTGGGAAACAGTCAGTATGTTTTCATGCCTGCTGTACGTAGTACCTCTGATGCACTGGCTCAAGTAGTCCTTACTGAACTTAAAGAATTAAGGACGCTTGTAATTGTCACAGAACCTCAGTCTTGTTGCTCTTCCTTTAGGTTCTATGGTTGACAGAAAGTAGATTTTGAAATTCATGTATGGTTTAGTAAAAAAAGTAATAACATACCTATAAATTGAAAGGTATAATATAAACATAAGGTATTATACCACATATTATGGTATTATATTAAAAACATTAGTGTTTCATGTAAACAATAATATATTATTATTTGACCTTGGGTTTATCTTAATTAAATAAAAAAATTTTTAGACAGTATTTTAATTGTATAAATTTTCCAAAATCTTGTTGCTGTTCATGATGAGCTGGTTGTTAATTACTTATTACACTTTTGCTATTACTTGCAACCAGACTTTTTGTTAACTAAATGTTGTTAAATTGTTAACTTACACTTGGAGGAAATGTTTTCTCCAAGTGTAAGATAACAATTTAACAACCTTTAGTTAACAAAAAGTCTGGTCGCAAGTAATAGCAAAAGTGTAATAAGTATAAATTTTATCATTTGTTTTTAAAACATTTATAAATTATTACTTTTACCCTACGCTTCACGGTATCACATTGTGATTGTGTAGATTAGAGAAGAACAAAATAAAACGTATTTTTCATAGAAGTTTAATTTTGCAATATTTCAAATTATAATCAAACTAAGAGCTAAAACTATTTGAATTTTTATCTAACCATTGCCAGAATCAATCTAATAAAAAAAATTGACATAAAGCAATGGGATTTTTAACTTTTTCTTGATATTTTAAAACTATGAAAATCATTAAAAATAATGATTAGACAGACATAGACTCTTGTGTGACCTATCTATATTCAAAAATAAGGTTTATTCCAAAAACACTTGAACAAATGTTAGTATGTTATACTAGCTTATAGTTTATAACCGCCTGAATAATAAACTTAATAATCCAACCCCAAATACCCAACATGATAAGCCCCTAAAATACTTATCAATACCATATTGATCATACAAAACTCACCAACACATTTCATATATATATATATATATATATATATATATATATATATATATATATATATATATATGTATAATTACAGAATAGCATACTCCACTCACAACACCCTCAACAAACAATTTAAACCCATAATCATAAAAAAAGACATATACAATTCCACTTGTGTTTACAAACTAACTTGGCATTCATGCCCCAGTTTTTGTATAGGTCAAACAGGAGGGTCATTTTCAAGAACACATAAAAACACTCACACACAAGAACACCAAATCAAATTTTGATGATCATCTCATATAAACCATAACTAACTTTCACTTTTCCATCAACGTTTTGCACCAAGTAATCACTGATGAGTGATGCATTCACTTTGTTTTTGTACATCCACATTCTTGCGACCATCTTTAAAGGCTCTCACCTATTTCCTTACCATCCCATCACTCATGACGTTTTCTCAGTACATACCTTTCAATATTATAACCACCAATACTCTTTAACAAGACACCTAATATCTCTATCC
Source organism: Prosapia bicincta (assembly GCA_036971475.1). Taxonomy (NCBI): domain Eukaryota; kingdom Metazoa; phylum Arthropoda; class Insecta; order Hemiptera; family Cercopidae; genus Prosapia; species Prosapia bicincta. The sequence goes on from JBAIZL010000008.1 coordinate 23,641,213, forward strand.
CAATATAACACACCCCAACTTAACAAAAAACAACCAAACACACAAACACAGACACAGAATTTTTCTCTAAAAAAGAATTTTCCCATTTCATAAAGCCAGTAGCAATGAAAAAAGTAGTTAAATGAATATAAATTGATATATTAGTGTCAGGAGCAGTTGGACAACTCTTAAATAAGAAACTACGTAAAATGAGTAAAAATCATCCTACTACTTTAAATGACATTTAAAATTAAAGCATATTGTCTAAGTCAAAATGTTATCTCAAAACTTTTTTTAATTTAAAACTTTTAATCTCAACAGCCAATCTAGTAATTTATAAATATAGGATGCCAAATTGGTGTCAAGAAAATTTACTTACAGTTTAATAATCAGAAGAGGGGCAATAATTAATTAATTTGGTAAAAAAAATTAATCATTTGGTAATAATTACAATATAAAAAGTACAAGATTAATCTATAAGAATCTCATGAGAAATAATTTGTAGATTGAGCATTTTTTAATACAAAATTATTGGTTGGTAATTATAAAGGGTAATGTAAAAAAAAAATATAAAACAGTGAAGCAACAAATACTGCACAATAATATGACAAAATGGTGAGTGTAAGAAGGTAAAAATAATAGATGTGCAAAATTCCTGCCTTTCAGTCACTAGGTTGGCAAATCAACAACCTAAAACAACTGAATTGTGCTAGTCATGCATTAACAGTATGGTCACAATACTTCTTCCAATATGCTATGGTTTTTCCAAAGAAGAATGAGTATTTTTTGTAGAGTGGAGTTAGAATAGTTGTATAGTTAATAAATCTTACAAATTTGTGGAAGAGAGTTTAGCTTGGAATTTATCTGTTTTTTGTTTCAAATAAATTTACAGTATTGCCTTTTGTTAAAAAATTCTGTAAAACTGGGGTGTCTCAACCAGAAACTATCTCACTAACCAAAATGAATTAAAATGCAGATATTCTCTAAGGTTTGAAAAATCGTCTAAAAAATTTCTTAGAAGAATATCATCACAATATGGTCTAACTTTAACCACTACTTTTAGTTTAGGCATAGTTTCATTTACATGGGTATGGGAATCACCAGAACTGTTGAATATGGGATACTATATAAATCCTTATGCTTTCCATCAAAAAGTATTGCACTCACATAAAATCAATGTTTCTTGTACAATTCCCTACCACTGTATAATATTGTCATTTTATTTCGACAGAAGAAAGAAGAAGAAGAAGGTTGAACTAGCTCAAGTGGAATCGCCTTAACTGAAGGCCCACTGAATGAAATCTGTCTGTTATCAGGCAAACAAAAAAGAACATTCCGGAAGTGGAGACCTGGCTATGGAGGATTAAAGCACTTTTGTGTGGCCATAACGCTTTCCTCACTGCTCGACATCACTACATCTTCATAGCAACAGATGGTAAGATACCTCAAGGGCAGCCTTGGAAACATGCCTCAAATATTAATTGATTTTGATCCTACCTGCTCCCACCTTCTTCAAAAAGGAATGAATAGACTTGTCCGGAGACAGCTGGCTTCTACCTCAACAAGGAAGTAGTGACAAGAAAACACCTTCTGACTAACAGAGGAACACAAAGATTCATAATTGTTTGCTTGGTGATATTGCTGGAATTGTATTGATGCTTCGGGATATTAGCGTCCTATGGGAGTGTCAATTCCATCATCACCACTGAGGGGAGTGTGAATGAGTATGCTAGAAAATCAAGGTACAAAGATGTAATGCCAAAAAAGAGGGAAACTCATAATGTCTGTTGCCAGATCCATACATATAATCCAATCCGTTTCCTTCACTATAATGGACAAAACATACCTGCACGCTGGTTTCCTCCTCACTTTCTCAACTTCCCTAACAAAAGCGACAGGGACTTGGCAATTAAACCCTTTCCCCTTGTTTGAAGCAATAGCATAACTCACAACTTCCTGTAAAATTACCAAAACCTCAACATGGTCCAAAGTGAATCTTTACATATTAAACCATAGTAAAAAACTAACAACTACAGAAAAATATGAAATATACACACAAGAGAAAAAAATATCTTAAACGACCACACACACTTTGAATCCAACACCTTTTTCCATTATATAATAAACAACCAAATTAACCCACCCTCTCTATACTCATAAATCATATGCACACAACCTTTCGCCTTGTGCGACTGCCGTCAGTAGAGTGTCAGCTTCGTAAATGAAACAACCATTTTGAAACCAGCAGGTCAAGTTCATAGGTATTCATTTAGTCAATAATTACTTTTAGTTTAATCAGTGAACCCAAGATGATTACAACAAAAAACTTTAAAAAAAATAGATTAAAACATATTTCCAAACTTTTTGTTATCAAAGATCAATAACCATTATCAAATTAAAAAACAACTAACATGGAGCTATATTGAAAATCTAGTCTTTCCGAATAATAAATAGATTTATAAATTAAAAATACAAATCAACACATCTTATTAGTCCGGAAAAACATTTTCAAAACAAATATGATATTTGTTTTGTGATTTTTCTCGGTTTTTGTTTTCATGATATTTATTAGTAGGACTTATCATCTTAGATGAAAGGAACTGAATTCTGTATTCTCATTAACTCATTGTTTATAATGAAATAATGAACCAACCAATAATTCATAAATTGGGGTCATCAATTAACATACCTCGCATTCATCCATAGTATTTTATCTGGTTACATTTCTCAACAGTTTGGTCTTTCCCAATTTGAAGAAATGGTTATTTTCTAAGAAATGTCGAAGTTGTAGAGCTGACAGGTTTATAATTTCTAACATCTGCAAATACTCTTTTAGTTTTATTTCAATAGTTTTATTCTTTTATTTTCTAAAGATGTTTTCTTGTCATTTGAAATAATTATTCTTTGAAAGTAACTTGAACAATATACTTTGGGTGCACAATGGAAACCATACCTGTCCTTATGGTCTTATTAAAAATAAATATAAAGGTATATTCTTCTAAAATGTAATAACCTATTCAGCTTTTTAGAAGTGTAATTTTCAAGTTGATAAGAAAGTTTTATGTAAATAAAATTTATAAATTTTCTCATTAAAACATAAGCAAAATGTAACTATATATCGAGTTCAAAATGGAGGAAATATCTAGTTATTGTATTAAACTACCAAATTAATGAAAAACTACTTGCATCATGAGAAAATTAATGCACTATTGTATTTCATTTCAAATGAACACAGATGGTAATGTTTGTTTCACACAAACAATTACAAAATTAGTAGAATTGTCTTCCAATATCTCTGTTAACATTTGTGTTAATTTCAATCTCATTCATATTTCACAAATTATAAGAGCCTAAAATTAAACAATAATAAATAATTAATTAAAAATAATAACAGACATTAATAACCAATTTAATATTTGCTTAATCGTGGTGAACTGGGAAAGTCTAATAAGGTATGATTGACGTGTAACATGTTTCTACGTGCAACCTGTTTCTACAGAAAAAAAATGGAAACAAAGCATATTTTACATTATAAATATTGATGTATAAAATGAAGGTAGAGTTTATGGATACTAATTCATACAGCTAACATTACAGTAAGTATTACTTAATAGTCAACAATAATTTTAAAAGGATTTGTACTTATTAAAAATCATTCTTGATTTTACTGGTATCAATATTTTGATTATTGTAAAAAATATTTAACACCACTATTAATTTCTAAGTAAATTTTTAGTAAAATCAAAAAAATATCGGAGAATTTTGTGTAATTTTTCAAAATTATTTTAAAAATAGATCTAAAAATTTAATTATTTACACTTTTGGTATTAACTTGGAAAAAAACCAGTACTTACTGATATTTTTCAGCAAATGTGACTTGTCACAGAGTCTTGTCTATGACTCACAGCATTGATTAATGCACTGACCTAGTGTGAAACGGATCTGCTGAAAATATCAGTAAGTAGTGGTTGTTTTGCCAAGTTAATATCAAAAGTGTAATTGTAGAAAAACCTCAAGATGTACATCACAAAAACTGTAAGTTTTATTTTATTTACTTTAAACATTGATGAAAAACGATGACAATATTGGAATAAACCCCAATACCACAAAAATAATCAAAAATAACAAATAATACAAATAACTTAAGTTTATACCCTTATGTACATTTCGATGACCTGTCATCATCATCATCAGAGGATCTGAAACAAAATTACAATCTAGCAAACAAGAAGTTACAAACTAGAGTGACACCAACCGTTCTCTGTGATTGCTATACATAGGGATGAGGTAAGCTCTGCTCCCTCTTCGCCCTCGACCGACAAACAACGATCTGCCATCTTGAACCAAACAGGCTACATCAAAATATAAACTGTAATAATAAATATGTAATACGAACTACAGCTAATAACAATAAATAAATGAAAACTAATTAAAATTATGTATCATATTTGAAAAAAATTAATAAATTCAAGAATATAGAGATGAGTTCGGGATAGGTCCTTTATCTGCATTCTATATGATGATGACATGGTCGTCGAAATGTACATAGGGGTTTAATCTTAAGTAACTTGTATTATATGTTATTTTTTATTATTTTTGTGGTATTGGGGTTATTTCCAATATTTTCATTGTAATATATTTTACCACTGTGCTCTTGGTATTGTATATTGATGAAAAAAACAATGGAAGAGATTTTTTAAAAAATAGAGATTTTAAAGTAAAATACATACAATATGAAGTACAATACTAATTAGACACTATCATACATTGAGGTTTGTAGTCAAACCTTAATATTCATAAGAAGAACTAACAATAATTATACGATTTATTTTTAATTGAAGAAAAAGAATAAAATATTTGATTCTATCTTCAACTTTAGCTACTACTTCACTCTAATGCACTTTGACATGTACACTTTGTTACTCGGTTCTAGTACAACTAATTTGTTTACAGCTCAGATGTCTTTCATTGTCAACTCAGACCTTAACTACCCTCTTGGTGTTTTTAGGCTGGGTGATGGTGGTGTGATGTTATGGTATTGATAATAGGTCATTTTTGAAGGATTTTTTGTTTATGAAAGGTTTGATGCCTGAAAGTATGACATAATATAATTGGGTGTTTGTAAGCATATTGAGTGTATTTTAAAATCTTTCTATGTTTCATACCATCAATTTGTAGAGTATATTTAGTTTTGCTGCTATTTTACTTAGTTTGTTTAAAACAAGTCAATTTATAGTTATGTCTGTGTAGTTACAGTTTATGGATATGTTCAGCAAAAAAATTCATTGAGTGTTATGTTTTGTATATGCTTTTATTTGTTCTTTGGTATAAAAGACCTTCCTGTTTGACTATGTAGAAATTGGGGAGTAAACTACATATTAGTTTGTATACACCTGCAGAGTTGTAAATATCTTTGTGATGCTGGTTTTGAACTATTATTTTTATGGTGTGTTGGAGTAGGGTATTTTCTAATTATATTTACAAAATGTATTGATTTGTTTGTTTTATCAGTGGTTTTTGTCAAGTGGTTTTTTTTGTATCGGGCTATTGAGTTTATTTCTTAGGCAATATTATAGTTTATTAATTATTGGCAGGTTGTATCAATTGGCTTGTGCTATAATCATAATGTTTTTTTCTTCTTGGAGGTATTCTTCTAGGGAGGGGAATAGTACGTGAGAGATAATAGCAGCAAAATTGTGTTGATAAGGGTGGTTTAAAGACTTTTGTATGGCAGTGTTAGTGTTGGTTAGTGGGTTTATGATATAAATTGAATGTGTATGTTTCTTTATCTGTGCATATAATTGTTAGGTCATGAAAATTAATGGAGGTGTATTTCTGTTTTGATACGGTATGTTAGGTTATTCTTACATATGTGTGTAATGTAAACCCACCAATGTTAATACTATTATACATAATTTTTCAAACCTCCCTTATAAAATATGAACTTACCATTTACAATACCATGATATGTTACTCTCTAGAAAAACAAGAGCATATCCAATAATTGAATGAAATTAAAAAATATAGCACAAGACAATGGATACATCACGCCAATAATTAAAAAAAACTATATTACCACAAGAGAAGTAAACTCAATACCCCAAGACCAAAAAACTCACTTGACAAGACTACAAAATAAATAACACTAGCATATAGTAGAAAAACATAAATTCATAAAGTAATAAACACTTTTGATAAACATAATTATAAAATAACCTATTCCACTAGAAACAACCTAAACAAAGAATTCATATCAAACATCACAAACATACTCGGCTGGTAATATGTAGTGCATACCTTGATTTCTACATAGACCAAACAGAAAGCTCATTTTGGACATGGTACACATAAAAGACCAAAAATTAAATACTGAATCAAATTAAATTAAATATATACAACTACACAAAAAAACATTATATTGAAAAATTCTACACAAACTAAATGAGAATAGCTGACTCCATATAACTGAATGGTACAAAATATACAAACATTTCAAACTATACATACTCTAATTTTACACTACTTAACTAAGTGAATACGTAATTGCTTACTTGCTGACGCGATTCAAAACGATCGTTCCTTTTTCGAAGCTAACCTTCTACTAGCGGCTTTTGGCTCTTTACAAACGGTATGACAGGGTTGGATTACCTGTCAGTTAAGGTACGAGCTGATAGTATACACATCTCCCAAGACAGCCATTCTCCTAAACAAAGAGTAAGTGCTACTACAGGTAAGCATTGCATATCAAAGTGTATAATTGTAAAGTAGTAACTCAACTTGAATATAGAATCTCCCTAAACAGTCCCCCTCAATTAGGCAATAAGTAAGTGATACTATAGTAATTAATACATATTAATACATGTCAACGTGTAAAAGAAGAATAAAAGACTTTAACTTTTGAAATTTCCCATAGTTTGGAATATCACGAGAGGTCAAATATAGGGGTTACTTCCATATAAAAAAAACGCTTCTTTAAATTGAAATAATATTAACTTTACTTCAAATATCTTTGGAATAAAAAATTTGTAAATAATTTAAAAACTTTAAATTCATTTAAATAACATTAATTTATGTGACTGTTATACAAAATAAATCATAAGGATTGTAACTATATTTCTTTCTTAGAGTATTTCTTCAAAAGGTAAACAAATAACTATAATCCAATAAGTATATTAAATATTGTTTTCATATTTATAAATACAATTATAAGTTACAATAATAAAATAAAACCATATGATAATTTAAGGCTCTTTTACAACATATTGTTTAATCTACATTTTTAAAACAGGGTAAATATTCACATATAGTGATCTTCGCAATTATCCATTTTATTCTCAACAATTAAATCAAAAACCTCGACTTTCAGAACACGTTTTGGAACACTTCATTTACCTTTTCCAACATCTATATTTCCTTCTAGATATAGTCTTGCAATTGCAACTGCTTTATAGGGAACAATTTGTTTTATATGTAACAAGATTAAAGCTGCGGACATACTGAAGGCAACTGGTGATGGCAACACAAAGCAAACTGAAGTTGCTTTTCGCAGCATATACATATAGAGTTGAATTGACATATTCATAGTAAAGTGATAGCAACGCGACTAGCGAGTGACACAGAAAGTAGAATTGCTCCGGTCAAGACAACAATCTGTAAACTCGCTGCTCAAATTCTCGGGTGCTAGCAGTATTTGTTGTGTTGTTTATATGTTTCTCAAGAGTGCTATAGTATTTAAATAATTATTATTTTTATTTGTATACTTTGTGTTTCTGTTTCTTTGAATAGTCTTTTATTATACTGCTATAGTATTTCAGAAAAAACAAAATATTGCTGGTTCTGGTCATGATTTGTGTACCCAACAACTTTAAACGATATGAATGATTACCAACATTTTTTTGAAAATGTATGAAATCGGCACTTAGAGATTGTGGATTTTTGGTTTATATATGTATGTTATCTTGCCTAAGTCGCACAGTGGTACCTTCGTTAGATGCTAGGGGTTGTGGATATTTGGGTTATAAATAGTGGGTCTGTTATCCTGCTTGAGTCACAGAGGTACCCCCGTTTGATACTAGAGGTTTTGGATATTTATTTTATATATGTCTGTTATCTTGCCTGAGTCGCACAGTGGTACCTTCGTTAGATGCTAGGGGTTGTGGATATTTGGGTTATAAATAGTGGGTCTGTTATCCTGCTTGAGTCACAGAGGTACCCCCGTTTGATACTAGAGGTTTTGGATATTTATTTTATATATGTCTGTTATCTTGCCTGAGTCGCACAGTGGTACCTTCGTTAGATGCTAGGGGTTGTGGATATTTGGGTTATAAATAGTGGGTCTGTTATCCTGCTTGAGTCACAGAGGTACCCCCGTTTGATACTAGAGGTTTTGGATATTTATTTTATATATGCCTGTTATCTTGCCCGAGTCACGCAAAGGTACCTTCGTTTAATACTAGAGGTTGTGGATTTTTGGTTTATATATGGCTGTTATCTTGCCTGAGTCACACAAGAACTATAAAATTTGATTTGTTTAAAACCTAATTTTTATTTCAATGCAATGTAATGTTATTTTAAGCGTTGCAGTTATACATAAAAAGAAATACATATTAAATGAGCAATTAGATTTACCTGAGTGTTATTGTTAATCTTTCTCCAGCTGAAATCGGTTCTCGGTAATTTGTTGTTTTTTTTCTTGATACTCTCAAATACATGACTTACACTTATTGCTCGGCTTACTATTGGAAACATTACTGCTTGACCAATAGAAGGGGTCTTCTGTAATTTTTAAACATTTATAACCAAAATTTATAGAAGTAACTTTAAGCTTTCTAGGAAACATAATTAGGTTTTATTCACTGGTATTTCAGTTATTTCATCTGAAGGAGTATATTCTGTCTTTAAAATTAATAATTTTGATTATTGAAGCCCTTGTATACTTTTTTTTCTACTCCAGCGTTGGGTTTATTGCAAAATTGTACAAAATAGATGATGATGTACTTTTAAATCTTACTACAACACTTTTCCCATTATCTTTAATAAGCAAAACAATTTAACTAAAAAGATTCAGGGTTAAATATTAATATAGATTCCATAATAGTTTGTGACATATGTTAATCATTATATTTTTAGATATTAGAAATTTTTGAAAAATCTTGTGCTTTTTCATTTATATTGGGTTGTATAAATATGGTAGACAGCTGTTTATGTATTTCATAGGCAATACTCTTCCCAGTATAGAAATTAGTAAAATATATATGGTGCTAAAATTGTTTTTTTCAGAGTTGAAACAATCAATAATTAATCTTTGCATTCATGTACAATAGACAACAGACACATAAATTATTGGTTAAACTACAAGCAAATCAATGTCAAAGTTCACCTTGAATTGATTAACGCATTGTTATAATACTTGAAAAAATCTGTTACTGAACACTGTAAATATTTGATACAACTGAACACTCATAAAATTAGTAAAACTCTCATTGGTAGTGATGGTAAATTTACAGTTTTAATAATCTCAGTGATATTCCTAAGGCTATGAAACAGTTTACATATAACTATAAAGAAATTGTGGATTAATACTGATTCAAAATTTATTTATATTTTAATTCCAAATTTACAGGAAGTGGCTGAAAATACATAATTTAATCATGAGGATGCTGACCTTTGTCCTTGTATTTGCAACCATCTGTGTTTATACTAATTTGTAAGTATTATATCTTTCTGTTTCAGTGTAGGAATTGATAAATAGGATTTTTTTTACATTTTAAATTTATATATATATATATATATATATAATGTTCATAGAATATTTGAGACTATAGACTATTGATACAAATCAACAAATGAATGAATTGTCTACACCTATAGGGGGGGGTTGACAGAGGGTACCGGCCACTGAATGGTTTCATAATTATAGAGAATTTCTTCAAAATATATTTGTAGGAATTAAAACAATTAGGCAAAAATATACGTAATAGAAAGTAGGTATGAAAAAAGTTCTGAAAATTTTATTTTCTCAAGCAACTTTTTTTATTGAAAAACTAAAAATATGTTCTATGTAAAAATTTAGACTTTAAACAGTTTTTTGCATAAAAATGGAAATAAAAATTGCATAAAATTCTTAGAAAATTATAGAAAAACAGGATTCAAGCAAGCTACAGTTGGGACAAGAGAGCTTGGATATGAATAAAGATTGAAGTAGTATTTAAAAGGGTGAGAAGGATAGAAGAAAATTTGATGTAAATAAACAGAACCCATTGAGTGTCCAAAAAAAAATTAGATATACATTCTTTAATCTGCTTTTAGATGTGGCTATTTCAACTGCTAAATAATTGAATTTTTATTAAAATTATGGAATTTTTTTTCTGATTTAATAAAGTACCTGACAGAAACCAACTTTAAATTCATCCATAAAATTACAAAAATTCTTAACAAGTAAGGACTCTGCTGATATCAATATAACACAAATATGTGAAGTATTAATCAGTATCAGAGCTTTTATGGTTAACAAAATAGAAAGAGAAAAATTGTCACCCAGTCTTGTGGATCTTCATCAAAAAGCATCACTAAAAGAATTGTATCTGAACGTATAGATTGCAAACGATACCCGTCACTGTTGGTAGTGCAGAATAAAGCTTTTCCTAACTGAAGCTTAATAAAACATATCTAATTAGTATAATGCTTCAGGAATGATTTCTTTACAATGATATCTATTGAAAAGAAAATTGCAGCAGATTTAGATCCTATGGATTTAACAAAAAAGATATCCCAAAAAGTTAATTTTAAGTAACTATATTTTATAATTTTACTTTTTTTTGATAAGTTGGCATACAAACTATGTATTATATTGTAAGTACATTATATTCTTCTACTGTTTTATCATTTATGTATTTCCTCCTAAATATTTTATTCTTTACCTTATATATAATTTTTATCCATTTTCTACTCACACTTGAATCTGAGTGGCATATTTACTTTGAGTAGTAGATATCAAAATAAGAGTCAGATATTTATGGCATGCATAAACAAAATCTTAAATTTACGTTGATACATTTAAAGTTACTCATAAATGCTGGTATCACTTAATTAAATCTTAAACACCCTTCAGAAACAAATAATATACTAAATTTGAGTATAATAGACTTTTCGTACTTTATAAAGTGTATGACATTATCAGAAGATGATAAAAACACATTTTATAATGTGTTTAACATCATAAATTATTAAAATATGTTTTTTTATATATAAAAATATAATACGGATCTATTGCAGTTGTCGCCACCTCTCTGCCCCCAATTTTCAATTTCTTCTGTCATACGTTAATGCCTGTACTAAGTTTCTTGCAGTCATTGCTTAATCGATACAATCATGCCAACTTTTTCGTGGCTGTCTTTTCTTTCTTATCTCTGAGGAAATCCACTCTAGTACCTTTTGAGGCTACCTGCCTTTTACCATCCTCTTTACATGTCCAGACCATTCCAATTGCTTTCTATCTATCTTCTCCCTCATACTTTAATCCATTTTTATTTTGTTAAAAATTTGTTCATTTCTTAATCTTTCAGGTCTCGTTTTACTGCAACTTTGTCGTAAATACATTTATTTATAAGTTATGTCAAAAATTGTGCTTTTTATATGTTTTTTTTTGTTTTCATAAATTTTGAACTCTTGTGCAAAAAACTTTTTTTCAAAGATAACCTTCAGCTTTCTTTACTTTTTGTCCTGTGTAGCAAATGCTATTTTCCTCATGCCCTGGGAGAAAAGTGTTTTTTTTTATTTTCACCGGTGAGTGCAAAACTGTTACTTCCTCTTACCTAAAGTTAATAAAACCAAGTTCAATACTAAGTATTTCGTAAAATCGTTTCAGTTGGATATACCTTTTATTAGTGGTAAACATATCTCATTTACTTTATCCTCCAAGGACACCAAAAGAAATCTTGCTCTACCAAATGCTAAAGGCTAAGGCTGGCACTCATTCTACATTAGTTTACTGGTTTACATTATTTTATTGAATCAAAGGTTAATTACTTTATACTTAGAATCAGTTTATGCCATGTTATTGCAATCATATATTTTAAGTTAAAAAGACTTATTTTTTCAATAAAATATTTTTTTTTTTTAGGAATACTTTGGCTCAAACTCTCAAATCTCAAACAAGTACACAAAAAGTGTTGTTAAGATTTCTCAACCAATCAAACAGAAAATGTTCATTAATATGGATAGACTATGATGGCAACAGTAAAGTTTTCAAGACATTAGATCAAAATGAGATCTACGATGCTTTCACTTATGTCACTCATCCATGGGTATTTCAAGATACAAATACTGGTGAAAGGCTTTTGGGAAACAGGCAAGCTGTTTTCATGCCTGCTGTACGTACAAAGTCTGATTCTGGAGCTCAAGTAGTTATTACAGAAACAAATGAACCGAGAACTCTTATTATTGTCACAGAACCACAGTCTTGTTGCACTTCCTTGTATGGTTAACATAAAGTATTTTTTTTTTTTTAATTTTATCTATCTTTTAATTTAAGAAAAAGGTAAACATCTATATGTTGAAGCTTTCTTTAAATGGTTTGGTTATTATATCATGAGTATAATGTGTGACTGTGTATTGGAGAATATATGATTTTTTTAAATTTGGGTTTACATTTAAAATAAAGTGTTTGCAGTGTATTGCATGATTATATGTATTTACCATTTCTCTAACAATATGTTCACCTTAAAACCAAACCTAAAATACCTTAATAAAGGTTAAATTATTTTAAAAATTGAGCTTTAGTTTTAAATTTAGTTATAAATAACTAAATGAGGCAAAAATTATTAATGTCAGTTTTTAATGAATTTTATAAGGATTTATAATCAAATGCACCTTACAATACATTTTGTCTAGCATCTAAATTATCATATCAGATATCATATGTTAGCACTTGGATTAGAAACGTTTCAGTGTTTCAGTATTCACAACTGTATTTAGTTACATTTTCTTCAAATAATGCAGTTTGTGAAAAATCCCAATTGATTGGCTAAAATGTGCAATGTCTTTTTATAATTGATCACTGACCTAACCATTAATAATCCACGGATGATTTACTGCATTGTTCCATCACATGTTAAATTATAAAGAGTTGTTACTTATTTTATTAATTTTTTGCATTTGTCATCAAAAGAAATGTTGTCATAGGTCTAAAATATCGAAATATAAGCAGTCACAGCTTGCAGACTATTGCTCATGATCATTGTTTTCTTTTTTTTTGTTTTTAGGTTTCCAATAGAATTTTTGCTTCTAACAATTTTATCACAAATTTACTTTATATACTTCTCTCATACAAGATAATCAAATAACTTCAATTCAGTAAAGTATTCTGCATTTATGGTATTTAAGGCTTCATTTATTCCCTGTTTAACCATGGGACTTTCTGTGCAACTATTAAAGCTCATTTCCTTTTGGAAGCTCTTAGTTTTGATATAATTTGCTGTAGATCATAATTTTATTTATTTACATCATTTTTTTAAATCAGAAGGTAACATTTACTTTCTAGCAAATTCGTTTTAAGAGTTAAAATAAATTCATAAAAGAAGTTGACTAAAAGGGAGATCTAAAGCCTTTAAGAACATCTTTTTATAGTTACATATAAAGAGAGAAGTTGAATAAATCTAAGAAAATCACTTGGGCTTATGTCAGTCATTAGCAGAAACTAATTCTAGGTTGAAAGATTTCTTGTACCATTTGCATTAATCCTAAGAGCAATGATCTTAGGAACAGTGATGCAATTTTCTTTACTATACAATGCAAAGAGACCAATATGGTTTCCTCAGAAAATGGAAATTTTATTCATAAATATCAGCATATGACAATATTTGAATGATTTGTAAAGTCAGGACTAGCTTAAAGTTACTGTTTTTAATTCTTCCAAAGGCTCATAAAAAGATAAAATCGCTTGTTACTTTTAGATAAAATAAAATACTTGTCTATCCTTAATGTTACTGCACCTATGATTCTCAGTCCTTCTAAATCTCTTCAAACTACCAATCATTCTAATGTTTTTATCTACATTGTCCAAAATATTGTATAAATCAATCTTTTCAAAAATGTGGAGAACCAGTTCCAAATAGGAAAGCAATGCATAATTCATATTTAGAACCTCTAAGAATAATTTCAGTTATCAGTAAGGAAATCTCATGTGAAGAAAAAAGAGATGAACTAGATGTAAGATACAGAAGACTAGGCTCATGAACCGGTATTCGGAGTTAAGCCCCTACAATAAACTCCTTGTTTATAAGCAAGTGCTAAAGCCATTATGGACATACGGGTTACCACTTTGGGGATGCACCAAGAGCAGCAATTTAGAAGTAATAGAACGCTTCCAAAATAAAGTGTTGAGAGCTATAGTGGGAGCTCCATGGTACATCCGTAACTATTATATACTTAGGGACCTCAAGATGAAGAGTGTGAGAGAGGAGGCCGCCACTGCAGCAGTGAATCACTTCGGGCGGCTCCAGGAACATACGAACCCTATAGCTATGCGACTAGCTCACAGGATACCAGTGTGTAGACTTAAGCGCACTAAACCTTTGGATTTGATTCCAGAGCAACATTAAGTCAGTCTCGTTCATTGGAACAAGACGAACATTGTAATCTCCATCAGAAAGCCAGTTGCTAGATAGGATTTATCTTAGTTGCAGTTTATAATAAATAAATTGAAAAAAAGAGAAAAAAAGTTATCAGTAATGAGTCTCATACAAACATTCTAAGTCAGAAACTTGATCAAACTTCCTCTTGGTCTGGAAA
>JBAIZL010000008.1:23660981-23815981 GCA_036971475.1 Prosapia bicincta
TTGGACTTTTAACGTATATTTTTAAAAGTTAACATCTTTTTGCAACTAACTTTTTTTTAATAGTATTAAGATTTTTTTCTAGTTTTTGGAATGTCCTTGCGTCATAAATTCTCAAAAAAGGTTGTCAGTTTTAAGACGCAAGAGTGCTTCGAAAACTATATAAGTAATACTATCAGTTTCAAAAAGACGTTATGTTTTTTTTTTTTTGTAAATACAATAGAGGTTCAATTTAAGAAATGTGATTGCTTTAAACTAGGAGAGGAGGGATAAGAGATCCAAAATGTTAGATGTTGAGGTAATGATATGGGAGAGTCATGCTGGAACGTTCGATGAGAATAGATCTTGGTCGAAGTACCTACAATTCGTAGAAAAGTATTAAGTAAAATCCCTGAAATGTTGCAAGGGGAAATAATTAATTAATCGTTGGAAGTTGAATGTTAAATAGTAGCCTAGGCGTTGTTAGTAAAGTGATCTAAGTATTGAGTAAAGTCGTTGAATTAATTAACAAAGTGAAATATTATTAAATCGTTGGAAGTTGAATGTAGAGTAGCAACCTACATGTTGTAGCAAAGTGGGAGTAAAATCGTCGAGAACTGATGGTGGGTTATATAGTGATTATACAAATAGATGGGACTTTAGACTACTATCTATGAACAGGTGACCCTCCAATTCATTAAACTTTATAAATTACTATTGAATATTAATTTCTTTTTGTTTATCTGCCAATCACAAGCTTTTCTTTTAATAAATTATCAAAGCAATAACTGTTGAGTAAATGAGAATCATACTAAGCTTATATTTCTAAAATTTTACATAAACCAACTAAAGGCACCCTTGGAGTAAAACAATAAATTATATGTAAATTAAGTTAAGAAAATTAATTAAGAATAAGAGTCTCTTGAAGGCTATTATTGAGCAAACCAAAATTAAAGTAAACAGTAAGAAATCAACAAAAAATATTAAGATTGTATTACTTTCTGATATAATGTGATTAAATTATATTATAAACCAGTAATTTGCCGTGTGTTATTTCAGTGCAATCCAGAGAATCAATATTATAAATAATTATACTTTTCTTATCAGTGATAAGGGACACCAAAACATAATTCAATAAATTAAAATAACAATCATTAATAATAATTGAGTAAATATAAATTTATAACATTGGCAAGTTAATAAATATTGAATGAACGTAAAATTTTAAAAGTTTGAAAATCATCCAGAATTTAAGCAAGTGTTATAAAATATACCATATACACAGTAGAGGAGAATGGACTCCCTGATTTGACATGTTTATTTTGAAAAAAACTAACCAATACTCGTAATTAAAAAAGGTTTTTATCTCTGAAAACTACAAACAATGCCATTTTATTTTCATTGGGTTTTGGAAATTATATCATCCAGGTGACGACCTTGGTGAGCGATGCACATATTAAGTGGTTTGAATCAACTTCCATAAACTCTTTTCATCATATCTTGCGTTATTCCACCAATGACATCTGTAATTGCAGAACAACGGGCAGTATGAGACCATCCTGTTGAAACCAAAACACTTGTGTGACATGTTCGTCACTATACTCCTCCATTTTAGGGGTAGAAATGATTCCAGCATCTCACAATAGTGTACAGAGTTTACAGTAACAGTTGAACTTTGAAATTCAAAAAAGTAAGGCCTAATAATGCCTATGGAGGATGGAGCACACCAAACGTCACTTTGGGGCTATGAAGAGGTCTATAGTGAAGTCCACGAGGGTTTTCAGTCTCCCAGTAACGGAAATTTTGCTTATTTACTGAGCCGGAGAGGTGAAAATGGACTTCGTCACTACACCACAGAATAGTGTCGGGTTGTGAGATTTTTTTCATTGGGGATATCTCAAAGCTGAGGTTTATAAAGTTTGACCTAGGACTTTGGAGGCTCTTAAGGAGGCAATTACAGATATCATCGCTGGAATAACACAAGATATGCTGAAAATGGTTTTTGAAAATTTTTAGAAGGACTCAATATGTGCATCACTCTCCAAGATCCTCATCTGGATGATATATAATTTTCAAAACCTAAAGAAAATAAAATAGCATTGTATGTAGTTTTCAGAAATTAAAAACTTCTTTAGTTATATTGGTTATTTTTTACAATACATCCATCAAATCAGGGAGTCCATTCTGCCTCAAGTGAATTACAATTAAGTTAAACTCAATTTAGAAAATGCTACTTTTTCAAAACATTAAAAAATCAAATATTTCTTAACAAATATTTTGTACATTTTTTTTTTTAGAATTACCTGTGGTCAGAATCTAAAATCCCAAAGAGATACACAAATGGTTTTAGTAAGATTTTTTAATCAATCAAACAGGAAATGCTCAATAATATGGATAGACTATAATGGCAACCCTACTGTTTACAAGACATTAGATCAAAATGAGGTCTATGATATTTATACATATGTCACTCATCCATGGATATTTCAAGATACAAATACCAATGAAAGGCTTTTGGGAAACAGACAAACTGTTTTCATGCCAGCTGTACGTAGTACCTCTGATGCACTGGCTCAAGTAGTCCTTACTGAACTTAAAGAATTAAGGACGCTTGTAATTGTCACAGAAGCTCAGACATGTTGCTCTTCCTTCAGGTTCTATGGTTAATACAAAGTAGATTTTGAAATTCATTTATGCTTTAATAAAAAGAAGTAATAACATATCTTTAAATTGAAAGGTACATGGTATTATATTAAAAACACATTAATGTTTCAAATAATAAATATTATTATTTGATTTTGGGTTTATGTTAATTAAATAAATATTTGTTTTAAGCAGTCTAATTTTTAATTTTATAAATTTTACCATTTATCTTTAAAATACTTATATATTATTAGGTCTATCTTAATAGCTCTACCACGCTTTGCTGAGGAACATTGTGGTTACATGGATTAAAAATGAGCAAAATGAAGCATATGTTTCATAGAAGTTTAATTTTGCAATACTTCAGATTATATGGCAATACATACCTAAAGCTGTTCTATATTTTATTGAACCGTTGCCAGAGCCAATCTGAAGAAATGTTTTCCTTTCCATTACAGAAATAAGGACTCTTGTTAATTTTACAGAATGTCTGTCTTTTGCTCTTCCTTTTTTTTATCGATATATAAAGTAGTACTCTTTATTTATAATTCAGTAAAAATGAGATGAACACGCCTACAGTATATAAGGAAGAAATTGTTTACAATTCGGTTTTTGAAATGTTATTAAATAAAACTGATCACTTTTTATGTGTAAAAGAATGCATCCCTATTTAAATTTGGGTTTTCATTGGTAAGATGAAAAATAGTTTCAGTGTATGGATTACTTTCATGAATTCTACCATTCATCAAACAAGATATAGTCTTGCATTAAACCTTTCCATTTTATCCAGTGTGACTTATTTTCTCTTAAAAAATTATATTTTTATTCAAGGTCGGATCCATTTTATTGAGTTATAGACTAGTTTATTCTATTGACAAATATCACTGTTTTAACTTTTAGAAAATCTATAAATATTAATATTTTATTAAAACACTTGTAAATATTTACCAGTGTTTTAGTAAAAACTAGTAGCTCACATTAAGACGGAATCAACAAATATGAATATTTTATTGTAATAATTAACCACAGAAAAAGTTAGATTTAGAGGTTACTCATTACATTATAGACTATGCTTTTTTCTGTAGACTTATTATATTTTACTGTATTAGTTTAATGACAATATTAGTCTAGAAAACTAAAATAACAATATTTTATTTTAATTAGTAACCAAAGAGAATTATGCTCAAGAAATTTTTTTTCCTATAAAGATTTATAGTTAAATGTAACATTACGGATTACAATTAAACTGTATCATCTTCAATAGAATTTTTAGCAGGATGTAATGAGTCGACAATTCCCAAATCGGGGAACAAGTTGTTGGAAACAAATGCTACTGGATATGAAGTGGATCCAAAAATTAATGAAGATTGCGTTCTTCCTTCATCCAAATGCATCTCTAGATATCAGGAAGCAACTGTTGAAGAAGGCGATGAAGCTTGGTTGCAGGAAGACAATGAGTACATCAAAACAGAAGAAATTGTTGATCTTGGGAAAAATAATGGCAACAATATAGACCATTGAGAACCTGTTGGTAATCTTCCAAAGGTATCCCATGAAGATATTGTGTCAACAATAAATTACTTGCTCAGTATAATCAGAATCCCTTGATCAGACAAATCAAGTTATTTTATAGTGTATAAAATTGCAAGTTACAAAATGCCTGTGACGAATGTGAGTAAAATTTGACCAGTTACAATAATTTTTTTGTAATTGTATATGATTGGGTCTAAATACTTCTAATTGGCCTAATAAGTGGGTCAATAAGGAAAAAAAATATTGAAATTGCTTAAGTTTCCATTTTTACGTAATTTAATAAACTTAAGATGAATTTCAGTGATAAAATGCAATGAACTCTACAAAACTAAAGTAAACTATTTAACTGATTACTTGATTACCCTAGATTCATAATCTGTTTCTTGGTTGCACTAATCATAATCTTTTGTCAATGAGACTACCTGGTAAAAAAATAATGTATACACATATTTTTCAAAATTATTTACAATGAAATTTTACCTTAATTATAAGTAGTTACAGAGTGCAAATTTACATTTTTATTTATCTATGTACAGTCTGTACACATTTTATCTTGATGTTCAAGACAGTAACGTGTTTTGCAGCTGAAACATGAGTATCGGGATGGAATGCACTTACTGGGATCATTAAGAGGTTATCATAGACAAAATGTGTAAATTGTGTTAGAAAAAGGCAATTTTATATACAGGTTAGAGTTTGTTGAGTCAAGACTGCTCTTCTACTTGTTATAAATGGTGAAAGTAACAAAATGTCTTCTCTTGGCGATGACGCTGGCGTTGACTGATGAAACCGAATGATCATATTGTTGAGGAAAGTAATGATCATATTGAGGTAGAATATTGTGATGATGTAAAACAAAACTTCAAAGAATTTCAAAACTATCAGGAGATTGAAATGAAACAGTGAAGAAGAGAAATAAGAGTATTTGACATATTTATCAGAGAATTTATTTATACTCTTGACCCTTTAACAAAGTCTATGGAAGAAATATAATTATGAGCGTCGTTTTGACTCTGTCACTATCACTATATGTTGTGACCAAACATTTAAACAAATACTTAATAATTACGGCTGATTCCTAAAAGTTTGTGTCGGGTACCTACAAGTTTTCAAAGAACACTAGTCATCTAATCACCTGATTTCTTAGAAAAGCAGAAAGAAGACACAATTTTTATTCCCAGTAATGAAGTGGTCACTGTAAAATTATATGGGTGATTTATGTCTTTATCAAGGCTAATGAAAACAGATTTTACGTGTTAGTAGATGTTATTCCAGGACTCTAATCTCAATGTCCTAAAGGAATCTTTCTTAGGACGTATTCTCTACCTTGCCTACACAAACCACTCCTTTCGAAAATCTATCTATCCTTTTATGTGAATAACACGATTCAGAGTAGCTTGACAAACATCTGGTGACAAATAGAAATCATGTCATTGTAGCTCCAGAGATTGAGAGCCATAGCCATCGCCACCAGGTCTTTTGTAAAATTCTTTTGAGCTCATCCTCAATAATTACTTGCCTTTTCCCTTCAAGCCTTCTCCACTCTTAAGGAAGAAAGATATTCATGCCAAGCTCTCCCCACTCATTGTCAGACACAGATCCATCCCACTCAAAGACAATGCTACGGCTTCCTGTCTGGTGCACATTTGACCAACATGTCTCAGAAATGTATCAAGTAAAAATGTTTAACATCTTTAACACTCCTTGGTTTGTCTTGATCACCAACCACCATGAGAAAATCCTTTCATTCTCCTACTCTTGCTGATGTTGTCCATTCTAAATATGCACCCCCTCGAAACCTCTCAACCTCATGTAACTTCCTCCCTTATTGTCAACCCTCACCTTAAGGTTATGGATTAATCATAAGCTCAGTATTGAAAGCTAAGTTAAGTGAAAGCTTTTACTAAACTACTACTGTAGTTTGTGTGCAAGAACCTCTGTTAATTTTTCAATTTTGTTATATTTTGTAAATCAATGGAAAAAAGTTTTTTAAACATTGTGACAAAATTAATCATAACAATAAAGAAATAAAAAGCCAATCAGGAAGTCCTCCCCTTGATAAAAAAAATTTATAGCACAGTAAAACTCAAACTTTCATTAACCACAAAAAGGTTCATAATTTAAAAAATACACTTTTAAATTCCAGTCCTATCAAGGAAACCGGCCCTTGTCCCATATTATTACACCTATTGTAATTGATAGGCACTTCTAAACCAAACCCTCTCTTTCTATCACAGACTGATTCTGCAATTTTCATTTAACTTGAGAAAATTATTACCAATAATTGTTAACTAAAAAATGGGAGAAATGTTGTTGAGTAATACCAAACAATAATTTCCATAATTTTATTCCCTGTAGATAATAAAGACATTAATAAGGGACATTAATAAAGACATTTCTATTACCTTGATAAATTTAATAACAAACGTTTACTTGAAAGGGAAGAAACCTTTTGTCAAAGTAAACAACAATTAACTTCTATAGATCTAAGATGATTCAATAGAGAACAAGATTTCAATAAACTTTTATTTAGGTCTACTATTAGCAAAACAAGCAAAAGTCCTTGATATAATTAATACTCTAAGTGTTACATGAAATAACAGCACCTGAGTAAACGTAGCTATTGATATATGAACCAAGCAGTCACAAAATTAATCGAATAGTTTTAGTAGTGTTGGTAAACTTGCATTTCAACCAATTTTAGTCAGTCATATTCCATGGGATATATAGGAGAGCTAAAACAGAATAATAGAAATACTGGGTAATAATTATAAGAGAATTTATCACTGAGGGCCCAGCAGAAGAATACAACATAAAATTGATTAGTCATATCTTTTTCCACATGAAACAACTGTGACAAAATAAACATCGAGATATGAACAGTGTGATTATATAAACAGTGATGATATAAATTAGTGATAGAGTAAATGAATGCTTGTTCTAGTTATTCTTCATATCTGTGAAGAAATTACAGTAAGTATTTTATAATTGTTGCTGATATATTCAAAACTATTAATTCCAAATTGACTTTTTTTAAACTTTTTTACAATACTGTATAATTTTATTATTTTTTAAAATACAGTAGGCTTTTTGTTAACTATTTTATTTACATACGTAAAATTATTATTATTATTTTGTAATAAAATTATCTGTAACTGAAATATGATCAAAACAAAAACTTAAGTAACAAAACATTGTCAAAATATTAAAATCACAGATTTTTATAATTACCGGTAAATTAAAATATTTTAATAAATAATGGTCAGATTTAAACTTGAAAAAAAGTAAGTTTTGTAAAAAGATTATAAATTTTATATATAATTAAAACTGGAAAATATTTCAAGATCTCAAATGGCTGAAGGGGGACAAATTGACAAGTGGAATATTGTATGTTCAAAAAAATTGTAAAATATTTGTAAAATTAAACAAAAAATCAGATTTTGTATAATTCTGAGTCAATAAAATGTAAATACAGGGTAATTTTCATATCTGCCTATCTGAACAATTTACCAATTTTTTAATGGACGTTTTATTTCCTATAAAAATGATGCCCTAAATTCGTATTTTTGCTTCTCATGCAGTTAGTCACTTATTTTGTAATTTCTGATAATAAGTATACTTAGTTTAAAAATTATCTTTAAAACTCTTACTTAAATATGTTGTAACTTTGCTAGAAGGAACCAATCACAATTTTACTTCTGTAGCAGGCCCCTTAGAGTAAGCCAACTCCATAGAATAAAGAACCTGATTGAAAAGACTTTAGGACAATACTGTATGGCCATCTTCCTTTACCTGTCTCAGGCCTTAAACAAGTTTTAGCATCAGTATTATAAACTGTTTAAAAAGTGAATAAAGTAAATAATTAAATTACGAAATAGCGATATTTTATTTAGAAAGTGCCCTGGGAACTAACTTGTACCTAAATACTCAAAATATAATATAAATTCAAGGAATATCATGATATTATTATACCTAGGGCTGGTAATACGAGCATCACAACATTTGCTGACAATATTGGGCACTAATAGAACAAGAAGTCACTCACAAACTTTAAATGGCAGTAATAAACCAAAGAATAGCCTATAAAATGGATAAAAACCTCATTAGGTTTAAATCATTTTATATGATCTTAGCAAATCATAATTTATTAGAAGTACCTCAGTAAATTTAGGCTGTCTTGGGATAGATACCATATGCTGAGACTATAAAATATATGGGTACAACTATAGGTAAGCCCTTAAGTGTAGGCAAAAGCTTAGCCAGAATCATTAGGAGGTAGAAGATATTAGGTATGAGTATAGAGCTCAATGCGAGATATTTTGTATGTATTACTCCAAGCTCCCATTGGTAATGAATGATTACTCTACATTCAGATTAACAAGGATATTTTGACATATTGAACTATACTGCAGTATGAAGAGTGCAAAGACTTTGAGTTGATGTCATGACTATCTCTAATTCAAGTAATGTTGGCAATAAATCTTTAAGACATCGGTGGACGGACAATAGTTTACAAATTTTTGTTCTATAAGACATGAAGAATAGAATGATGGTTGGACATGCTTCAATGATATGAATACATAAATTAATTTTCCTAATATACCGACTTGTAATAAAAAGTCATGACTTTTACCAACTTTTTGTCAAGACTTTTGAAATAAATATATTAAATTAATAATCAAATTGGCTAATTACAGTATATAAAATTTAGTTTCTGTTTCAATATACCTGTTAAATATAATTAAATTATGAAAACCTGTTAAGGTCTAAAATTAAAACACATTTAAGAAGTAGAAAGGGAAATTTATTTCAAAATATTGATCATTATAATGACAACCTGATCAGTTTTGTAATACAAATATTAATTTTATTACTAAATATATCTGATAAAATTAGATGGTTCAATATTTTCGTGTGTGCTCAAAAATTATATACTGTACTTGAATGAAATAAAAAAAGATATCCTCTGACACCTTACCTTGATAACCACACTGCAAACCCAATCCCTATCATATCAAAACATCAAAACAAGAGAAAAATTAAACAAGTTCTTTCATTTAACAAAAGGTACTATCGTTAAATATATATATATATATATATATATATATGAACTTAGTTTTTAAAGCTGATTGAGCTTTTAATAATTTGAAATCTATGTTTAAAAATCAATCAAATACGTCACGTAAATAGCTACATTAAGCTTTAACTACATAATTTGCTTAGGCTGGGTATATCAAAATCTCCTTCATTCCCACACTTATGGGATTTTTGAGTATTTTTTTTTTTATCTTTTGTCCACAATCTTTTAATAGTTGAAAAATGTAATACTCCAAAAATATTTGACATTGGAGAGTGAAAATATGTAAATAGGAAGTACATGGCATGGTATTTAATTTATTATTAAAACCTTAAACTTAAAAATGCCTTTGAAAATATGTAACTAAAATTCTTATTTTAAATACAAAATTCTTATTTTTTTGTACAAGATATTTGGACATAATGTGCCTTAGTGTTATCTATCACTAAAGAAACATTTGAGTTAGATAACGTAAGTGAAAAATGTTTACTCGTACTATAATTCTAAAACCACTGCTGAAATTTTTAAAATTATTAATGATTACGTAATCAGCAACTCTTTTATAAAAATAAGATATTTTTCATATATCAAAAATACTATCACTGAACTAAGTTTAAACCGCCTTCTGGTTGTGATAATGAAATTTTGAAACATATGAACTGTACCCAGAAACAACTAGTAGGGCCAACACCCTAATAACATCATTTGTAAATCCTTCTTTTTCAGAATTTGGCTATTATCACATAATTCGACTATGAAGACGCTGCTTTGTCTACTTGCCCTTTCAACCATTTGTATTTCTAGTAACTTGTAAGTATTAAAAATTTTGGTCCAATGTTATACAAATAAAAAATCAAAGTATAGTGTTTCAATAAATATATCTTAAAATTAACAATTATAATACATCTTTTGGAAAACACTTCTTATATTTATTATACAAAAGGTAATACAGGCCTAATAATTTACGATATGTATTTTGAGCAACACAAAACCACAACGATGTTGTAAAATATATGAATTTGTGTGTTTAATTTTACAGGAAAATCAACAAAATATATTTAACTCTATTTTGTTCACTAAACTAATTAAAAATAAAAATAGTTCTCAAAGATAAAGCAAAGATAAAAGATTTTGATAGGGTAAAACTGAAATTAATTCTTGTTAAACCTATCTAAAAAGTGTTTAAGAAAATCAAACATAAATATAACGTATTATTTCATCATTTCAAATGTGTACAGGTATGTGTTGGGCCAAACATTGAAATCTCAATCCAGTACTCAATTGGTTTATGTAAGATTTTGGAACCAATCAAACAGAAGATGTTCACTTATATGGATAGACTACAATGGTAATCCCACTGTGTACAAGGCACTAGAACCTAATGAAATATTTGATTTTAATACATATGTATCGCATCCATGGATATTTCAAGGTCCCTGTAATGGAGAAGGCTTGTTGGGAAACAGGCAAGCTGTTTTCATGCCTGCTGTACGTGCAAAGTCTGATGCAGGGGCTCAAGTAGTTCTTACAGAACGAAATGAAACAAGAACTCTTGTTAGCATAACAGAGATGCAGTCATGCTGTCCTACCTGTGCAATGTTCGGTTAACATAAACCAGCTGTAGTATATTTTATATTTTGTTTAATAAACAAGTAATTTTTACAAGTAGAAAGTAAAAAAAATTTTTTAAGTCAATTTCTACTTCAAACAACAAAGAAACATTTGATTTTAGATTCTTTTTATTTTATAATTACAATTAATATGAATATCTATATAGACCCTACATATGTTAGAATATCAATATTAGGTGACAAAATAGAAAGTGGATTTCCTTTTAATTTTCCATTATCCTTTCTATGTATATTGACTATTATTTTTATTTGTGACTATTTATATGTTTTCTTTTTTTCATCCCTTGCATTGTGTTGTAGATTCTTTTCGGTTTCCTTTCGCTTGTGAAGCAAGGTTCAATAACATTAATCCAGTTTGTTTATTTTATTCTTTTCATTCATTTTTATTCCTAGACAATTATTTATATTGTGTGGTAACCATTGCTACAATTTATGGTTATACTATGCAGCTTTTTCATATAGATCTTTGAAAAGTTCATTTCCAGCTATGGAAAGTTGGCTCAGTGCCAAAAAGCGCTAGACTTCGAACATGAAAATACTCAGTTTGAATTGGATCTATGCCTCTCATATTTTTATAATTTAAATATTGAATAAATATTTGAAAAAACTGTACTAACAACAATTGACATCCAGTATAATCTTTAACTTTGTAGTCTATTACGTTTGGTGAAACTTAATTATTCACTTTAACATTAGTTTAAGACTATCTGAACTTTAAATTATGTAAATTTATAAAAACTTACCGAGACAAAGCGTTTTTGATCACTATGTGGCAATCTTCAAATGGGACACTGATGAAGATCTCCACATAGCAATCGAAAACGTTCTGTCTCAGTAAGATTTTATAAATTAACAAAATTTTGAATCTCGGATAGTCATAAACTAATGATTAATTAGTTATTGATGATAAAGTGATCAATCAGTGATGATAAACTAGTGATTAATCCAGTAAAGGTTGAAATAAATGTATTTGAACTTGATTGGATGAATAAAAATGTATTTATTAACAATTGAAAATTTGTATAATATATATATATATATATATATATATATATATATATATATATATATATATATATATATATATATATATATATATATATATCAGGAGAGTGTAAGCTAATACAAGAAATTTAATAAAAAAAGAAGTAAAATCATCTCTATGAATATATATATATATATATATATATATATATATATATATATCGCAGTATGTTTTCTTGTGTATTAGTTTAATATTCCTGATGATGTTGGTACTGTTAGCCAACGAAAAGCTTTGAATTGTAAATTCAATTATAATTCTTGTATTTCTATTTAGACTTTTGTTCTCTCTCTCTCTCTCTCTCTCTCTCTCTCTATATATATATATATATATATATATATATATATATATATATATATATATATATATATATATATATATATATCAGGAGAGTGTAAGCTAATACAAGAAATTTAATAAAAAAAGAAGTAAAATCATCTCTATGAATATATATATATATATATATATATATATATATATATATATATATATATATATATATATATAAAATACGTTTTCTTGTTTAATAATTTAAAACAACACAGGTTATTCAAATACAAGAATATTTATTATTTTATATCCAAAGCTTTTCCTTGGCATACAGTACCAACATCATCAGGAATGAAAATTACAATAATGTAAGCTATAATTGGATGAATAAAAATGTATTTATTAGCAATTGAAAATTTGTATAATATATATATATATATATATATATATATATATATATATATATATATATATATATATATATATATATATATATATATATATATATATCAGGAGAGTGTAAGCTAATACAAGAAATTTAATAAAAAAAGAAGTAAAATCATCTCTATGAATATATATATAGAGTTTATATAATATGGTTTTATATAATAGTTTATGGTATTTATTACTAATCAAATACCATATTTGAACACACAATTAACAACTTCTTTGTGAACAATAACATACACCAAGGAATACCGAGTTGCCACAGACTCATACCAATACAACACATCTGAGTAACAGTCTTGTAATAATGTAATATTGGTTAATATTAATAGGTTAATAATAATCCGTGAGGTTAAAACGATAAAGATAATTCTGAGTCACAATATGTCCTTTTCCTGTTCTGGCTGCAAAAAATGTTATTGGACAAGGGATTTTATTATATATGTCTTCTTTTGCGGGCTCTGGATGTATTTGGTGTAGGTGGCGACCCGTGGCTCCTGTATTCCACTTATCTGTCCAGTGAAGCCTAAAATGTTTGTCAGCCAAGCTTTTGCACTGTAGCAACGTGAATCTACCCTCGTCGCAAGGTTGCATTGTGCAAGATTCTTTTGTGATTCTGTCTGCTATTTCATTTCCGGGACCTCAACAGTGAGATGGGACCCACTGAAAGGTTATGGATTTGCCCAAGATGTGTAGCTGTGGGAGCTGTAACAAGTACGTATCTACAAGTAAATTAATTACAATTAGAGAATTTTTGTACAAATAAATAGACAATTGTAGTTACTAGATGTGGCCTAATATCTATTTTATGAGATTGAAGTGAAATTAATTTAAACATGCTCAATTTAAAAAATTCAACAAAATCAAACTTAATATTAAATATTACATAAATTTTAAGTATATATAGAATATTATACTTTTTAGAGGTATTTTTCCTAAGACTTTAAGGTCTAAAACAGATACACAAAAGTGCTGGTAAGAATTTTCAATAAATGAAACTGAAAATATTCAGCAACATGGATGAACTATAATGGCAATCCTTAAATTTACAAGACATTGGATAAAAATGAGATTGCAGAAATTTCTAGATTCATCACTCATCCATGGCTTTGTCAAAATACAAATACTATGGTAAGGCTGCTAGGAAAGAGAAAAAAGTGTTTTCATACCTGCTATAAGTAACATATCTGATGCAAGGGCTCATGTAATTATTACAGACCTAAATAAAGTAAGAACTCTTATTGTCACAGAATGTAATTTTTTGTTTTGTTTTAACGGGAGTGTTGATCATTATTATAATAGTTTTTTTATTTTATTATTCCGTAATAAAAAGAGATGAACACATAAACGGTCTTGGATTATGCAATCCATTACGTTCAGTGAAACATAGTCACTTTTACATTAGTTTATGACTATCTGAACTTTAATTTTGTAAAAACTTACTGAGACAGAACATTTTCGATCTCTCCGTGATGATCTTCATCAGTGTCTAAATTTTCTGCTTGGACTTGTTGTTAGGTTGAACGGTTATGGTGTAAGGGAGGTTTTCGATAGTATCAAAGAGTATGTATGATTTGTATTGGGTTTGTTCGTTTAATATATTTGTATTTTGTTTTTGTGTTTGTAAATTTCATATTGTTTTAGTATTGAATTCTTGAATTTTGTAGTCCATTAAGCTCAGTGAATCTTATTATTCGCTTAAGCAATAGTTTATGACTATCCAAACTTTAAATTTTGTAAATTTGTTAAAACTTACTGGGACAGAACGTTTTCGATCGCTATGTGGCTATGTCCCTGATGAGACACTGATGAATATCGCCACATAGTGATCGAAAACGTTCTATCCCAGTAAGTTTTAACAAATTTACAAAATTTAAAGTTTGAATAGTCATAAACTATTGTTTAAGTGATTAATAATGTTCTAGTGTGTTGAGATCAACAAAAAAGGACCACATCTCAAAACAGTGTTATCAACCTCTATGGCTTTAGTATAGTCATTTTTGTTTTCCAGGGCTTAAATTTCATCTGTGTATCTATCACTATTGAAAGCGAAAGCTTTTCAATTTTTCAGTTGTCGTTATTTTTGCTTGTTCATATTTATCACTGATTTTTATTGTTCCGTAACATATTACATGTCATCTTTTAACCTTATCGTACATTAGTGATCATTAATAATTTTTTAAAAAAAACCCATATCATTAACTACAATAATTTATTTTGCTTATTACACTTCTAATTCACTATATAGTTATCCTTCTCACAATCCTTTCTTTTCACCACATACTGCAAAGGCCCTACCATACCGCCACGCAGATAAAAATTTTGAACAAACATCGCCAACCAAAGTCAGCCCTGTGCTAACGCTTGCCAAAATCTGCCAGAGAACTAGTCAACGGACTTTATTTTTAAAAACCTAACTTGAGAGATTTAACCCTTTGGGTACTGTTTCAAGAAGTATAAATTCTTTTTTGGCATCTCAGCTTAATGACCAGGGTGTCGGGGTGCATAGGAAAATACTTTATTAAATAAATTTCAACTCAATTTGCAAGTTAGTAAAAAATATTGTTTTTATTTTTATATCAATTTAGTACAGATTAATCAATTTTACAAAATTTAATTTCTTATAAAAATACTTCTTTCCATTTACAAAATGTCTAAAACACTATAACACCTTTATAAATGAACCTACTTATTCCTTAATAACTTTGCCTTAGCTTAGTTAATTTAACGTTTTAACATCTTTACTCTTTGAATCCTTTGGTTCCAAATGTAACCCTTTGAAAAATATACCTAATTCTAGCATACATTTATATCCTCAACACTTACGATTTACATTTAAATTATAGAAACATACACAAAATATACCTAAAAAGAAAAACATATTAACATTTATAATTTCATAAGAAAAATCACCTATGCATATAAATCACATTTTACCAGAATGTTTCACCTATTTAAAATAAAAAATTTATACCCTATATTTTCCATATTATTATTATTAACAATATTAACAAAATCTATGCATGCTTAAGATTTCCTGTCCTACAAAACAACTACACATGTTCAAAGATTTAGCAAACATTTACTTCCTGATTTAGCAATAAAATATAAAATTACTAGATATATAGAGCCAATTACTCAAAACCCGTTATATATTCCTTAACATTGAAGACAAAAAATGAAAATATAGATTTTCCTCTTTCATTTAGAATAAAAAAATCTTGATGTGATGAAAATTTTAAGAATTTTTAATTTTATTTTGATCAACTAAGTTTCACTGAAAATAATGGACTTTCAAGTTCAAGAGTTTTGATCAGTTTATAAATATATAAATTATTTTAATTTCGGTATATACAATACAAATAGCTCAATATAACGTTAAGAATAAGTTATGTTTTTTCATTTCTAAAAAATAAAAAAATATAGACTTTTTGCTTTAGAATAATGAAGGTTTAAAAGTACCCTGCATCTCAATGTTTCCAAATATATTCCGACTGTTCTTATCATCTTAAGAGCGTATAACTCTTAGATATCGGAATGACACATACCCCATATATCAAGATAGTAGGAAAAAAGGCAGAAATGAAGTATGAAACTTGACGACAATAGTATTTACCATGATTCTAGGAAGATGAGTTCAAACACCTAGATTCATGTTTACAACATAACAGGTATGTTGCTATATTTGCGTTTTTCTAAAATGAAGGGGCCAAGTTCACACAACATTGATATAACTGTTACTTGCATTAGCTCTGTCGATAACCAAATGTTTTCAGAACATGTGAAATATTTCACCCATCCTAAAGCCTCCGATAGAGAGTCTGTCTATATTTACGTACGCGATCCTGCACACGTGATGTCATCATCCCTCTTTCTTTATACCCTGAAGCCTGAGGTAATATGTTTATACAAATATAGCTGCAGACATCTTGACTGTTATTTTGTTTTAATTTACAGAAAAAATAAATATTGTTTTGATATTGTAATAGCTTTTTATAGTGAAACCTTATATAGCGACGCCTACATAAGCTTATTTGAAGGATATAACAATTTCCCGTCAGGTTACGCTATGAATTACATCAATGTGAATTAAATGGTAACACATGATTTCATATTTCAGTTGATTTTGTGCTATAAGTTATGTTGTAAGACAATTGTTTTTAAACAAGTAGGTTACGTTACATTATTTATTCAACATTGTTAAGGAAAAAGGTTATTATTAAATAGTTTTCATCAACTAAGTTTCACCGAAAGTAATGGACTACAAAGTTCAAGAGTTTTGATCAGTTTATAAATATATAAATTATTTTAATTTCGGTATTTACAATACATAAAACTCAATATAACGTTAACAATAAGTTATGTTTTTTCATTTCTACAAATAAAAAAATATAGACTTTTTGCTTTCATTTCGTATAGAAAAAAACTAGTTGATATGAATAATTAAAATATATGCTTGTTTTAAAAATGCCTTTTATATTGCTGCTTTAACTGTAGTCTGGATGTGTTTTATCATTTTAAAAGCGTAAAACTCCTAATCCATCAAACATATCAGTCTTAAATGTTTGTCATTTGGTTTACTTAGTGCTTTTTCATCATTATAGTTATAGAAAAGTGTAAAAAAAAGAAAGAAATGCCTTTTTTCAAAATACCTAATTTTCAAGAAACAAAATTTTTATATACATCTGAAGATGGGAAATCATTCACGAAACAACTTGTGAAAATTTGAGTTCGATATCTTAAACGGTTTATGAATTATACGCGTTTAAAGTGATAAAAATACAGCCTGATTTTACATTTCCAGGTTTGCACGATGCAAGCCCTTCTTAAAACAGTCATATCTCTGTTAATATTCAGCCAAACAAGATGTTTCTTATATGAAACGAAAGACGAAAGTCTATATTTTTATTCAGAGTTTTCAATTTAAGAATACCGTCAACGGTCTTTGAGTAATTGGCCCGAGAAAACGAGTAATTTTCGACTTTTGCGAGATTTGAAGGGGGTACCCTTCAAATTATTCTAAATTTCAATGAAAAATCGGATTTTGAGTTATATACATAGATTGAAGCAGCTTCTAACGTAGATTGACGTGGTGCCAATAGTTTTTCAAAATTTTGCTTTGTTCTTGAGTTATAGGCATTTTTGTGTAGGTAAATTATCGTTACAATCTACTGTCAGGTGCTGCTACAAGCGGATTTCTGACGAACTATAAAACATACAAATGCTTTAGACAGCACTAAAATATAAAATTACTACATTTATAGGACCAATTAATCAAAACCCGCTATATATTTCTTAACATTGAAGACAAAAAATGAAAATATAGATTTTCCTATTTCATTCAGTATAAAATAATCTTGATGCGATAAGAGTTAAAAGAATAATGAAGGTTTGAAAAGTACCCTGCATCGCAATGCTTCCAAATATATTCCGACTGTTCTTATACCCTCAAGAGCGTATAACTCTTAAACAGTACTAGATATCGGAATGACACATACCCCATATATCAAGATAGTAGGAAAAAAGGCAGAAATGAAGTATGAAACTTGACGACAATAGTATTTACCATGATTCTAGGAAGATGAGTTCAAACACCTAGATTCATGTTTACAACATAACAGGTATGTTGCTATATTTGCGTTTTTCTAAAATGAAGGGGCCAAGTTCACACAACATTGATATAACTGTTACTTGCATTAGCTCTGTCGATAACCAAATGTTTTCAGAACATGTGAAATATTTCACCCATCCTAAAGCCTCCGATAGAGAGTCTGTCTATATTTACGTACGCGATCCTGCACACGTGATGTCATCATCCCTCTTTCTTTATACCCTGAAGCCTGAGGTAATATGTTTATACAAATATAGCTGCAGACATCTTGACTGTTATTTTGTTTTAATTTACAGAAAAAATAAATATTGTTTTGATATTGTAATAGCTTTTTATAGTGAAACCTTATATAGCGACGCCTACATAAGCTTATTTGAAGGATATAACAATTTCCCGTCAGGTTACGCTATGAATTACATCAATGTGAATTAAATGGTAACACATGATTTCATATTTCAGTTGATTTTGTGCTATAAGTTATGTTGTAAGACAATTGTTTTTAAACAAGTAGGTTACGTTACATTATTTATTCAACATTGTTAAGGAAAAAGGTTATTATTAAATAGTTTTCATCAACTAAGTTTCACCGAAAGTAATGGACTACACAGTTCAAGAGTTTTGATCAGTTTATAAATATATAAATTATTTTAATTTCGGTATTTACAATACATAAAACTCAATATAACGTTAACAATAAGTTATGTTTTTTCATTTCTACAAATAAAAAAATATAGACTT
Source organism: Prosapia bicincta (assembly GCA_036971475.1). Taxonomy (NCBI): domain Eukaryota; kingdom Metazoa; phylum Arthropoda; class Insecta; order Hemiptera; family Cercopidae; genus Prosapia; species Prosapia bicincta. Next base: position 23,679,950 of record JBAIZL010000008.1, read on the forward strand.
TTTGCTTTCATTTCGTATAGAAAAAAACTAGTTGTGATGAATAATTAAAATATATGATTGTTTTAAAAATGCCTTTTATATTGCTGCTTTAACATGTAGTCTGGATGTGTTTTATCATTTTAAAAGCGTAAAACTCCTAATCCATCAAACATATCAGTCTTAAATGTTTGTCATTTGGTTTACTTAGTGCTTTTTCATCATTATAGTTATAGAAAAGTGTAAAAAAAGAAAGAAATGCCTTTTTTCAAAATACCTAATTTTCAAGAAACAAAATTTTTATACACATCTGAAGATGGGAAATCATTCACGAAACAACTTGTGAAAATTTGAGTTCGATATCTTAAACGGTTTATGAATTATACGCGTTTAAAGTGATAAAAATACAGCCTGATTTTACATTTCCAGGTTTGCACGATGCAAGCCCTTCTTAAAACAGTCATATCTCTGTTAATATTCAGCCAAACAAGATGTTTCTTATATGAAACGAAAGACGAAAGTCTATATTTTTATTCAGAGTTTTCAATTTAAGAATACCGTCAACGGTCTTTGAGTAATTGGCCCGAGAAAACGAGTAATTTTCGACTTTTGCGAGATAAGAAGGGGGTACCCTTCAAATTATTCTAAATTTCAATGAAAAATCGGATTTTGAGTTATATACATAGACTGAAGCAGCTTCTAACGTAGATTGACGTGGTGCCAATAGTTTTTCAAAATTTTGCTTTGTTCTTGAGTTATAGGCATTTTTGTGTAGGTAAATTATCGTTACAATCTACTGTCAGGTGCTGCTACAAGCGGATTTCTGACGAACTATAAAACATACAAATGCTTTAGACAGCACTAAAATATAAAATTACTACATTTATAGGACCAATTAATCAAAACCCGCTATATATTTCTTAACATTGAAGACAAAAAATGAAAATATAGATTTTCCTATTTCATTCAGTATAAAATAATCTTGATGCGATAAGAGTTAAAAGAATAATGAAGGTTTGAAAAGTACCCTGCATCGCAATGCTTCCAAATATATTCCGACTGTTCTTATACCCTCAAGAGCGTATAACTCTTAAACAGTACTAGATATCGGAATGACACATACCCCATATATCAAGATAGTAGGAAAAAAGGCAGAAATGAAGTATGAAACTTGACGACAATAGTATTTACCATGATTCTAGGAAGATGAGTTCAAACACCTAGATTCATGTTTACAACATAACAGGTATGTTGCTATATTTGCGTTTTTCTAAAATGAAGGGGCCAAGTTCACACAACATTGATATAACTGTTACTTGCATTGGCTCTGTCGATAACCAAATGTTTTCAGAACATGTGAAATATTTCACCCATCCTAAAGCCTCCGATAGAGAGTCTGTCTATATTTACGTACGCGATCCTGCACACGTGATGTCATCATCCCTCTTTCTTTATACCCTGAAGCCTGAGGTAATATGTTTATACAAATATAGCTGCAGACATCTTGACTGTTATTTTGTTTTAATTTACAGAAAAAATAAATATTGTTTTGATATTGTAATAGCTTTTTATAGTGAAACCTTATATAGCGACGCCTACATAAGCTTATTTGAAGGATATAACAATTTCCCGTCAGGTTACGCTATGAATTACATCAATGTGAATTAAATGGTAACACATGATTTCATATTTCAGTTGATTTTGTGCTATAAGTTATGTTGTAAGACAATTGTTTTTAAACAAGTAGGTTACGTTACATTATTTATTCAACATTGTTAAGGAAAAAGGTTATTATTAAATAGTTTTCATCAACTAAGTTTCACCGAAAGTAATGGACTACAAAGTTCAAGAGTTTTGATCAGTTTATAAATATATAAATTATTTTAATTTCGGTATTTACAATACATAAAACTCAATATAACGTTAACAATAAGTTATGTTTTTTCATTTCTACAAATAAAAAAATATAGACTTTTTGCTTTCATTTCGTATAGAAAAAAACTAGTTGTGATGAATAATTAAAATATATGATTGTTTTAAAAATGCCTTTTATATTGCTGCTTTAACATGTAGTCTGGATGTGTTTTATCATTTTAAAAGCGTAAAACTCCTAATCCATCAAACATATCAGTCTTAAATGTTTGTCATTTGGTTTACTTAGTGCTTTTTCATCATTATAGTTATAGAAAAGTGTAAAAAAAAGAAAGAAATGCCTTTTTTCAAAATACCTAATTTTCAAGAAACAAAATTTTTATACACATCTGAAGATGGGAAATCATTCACGAAACAACTTGTGAAAATTTGAGTTCGATATCTTAAACGGTTTATGAATTATACGCGTTTAAAGTGATAAAAATACAGCCTGATTTTACATTTCCAGGTTTGCACGATGCAAGCCCTTTTTAAAACAGTCATATCTCTGTTAATATTCAGCCAAACAAGATGTTTCTTATATGAAACGAAAGACGAAAGTCTATATTTTTATTCAGAGTTTTCAATTTAAGAATACCATCAACGGTCTTTGAGTAAATGGCCCGATAAAACGAGTAATTTTCGACTTTTGCGAGATAAGAAGGGGGTACCCTTCAAATTATTCTAAATTTCAATGAAAAATCGGATTTTGAGTTATATACATAGATTGAAGCAGCTTCTAACGTAGATTGACGTGGTGCCAATAGTTTTTCAAAATTTTGCTTTGTTCTTGAGTTATAGGCATTTTTGTGTAGGTAAATTATCGTTACAATCTACTGTCAGGTGCTGCTACAAGCGGATTTCTGACGAACTATAAAACATACAAATGCTTTAGACAGCACTAAAAAATAAAATTACTACATTTATAGGACCAATTAATCAAAACCCGCTATATATTTCTTAACATTGAAGACAAAAAATGAAAATATAGATTTTCCTATTTCATTCAGTATAAAATAATCTTGATGCGATAAGAGTTAAAAGAATAATGAAGGTTTGAAAAGTACCCTGCATCTCAATGCTTCCAAATATATTCCGACTGTTCTTATATCCTCAAGAGCGTATAACTCTTAAACAGTACTAGATATCGGAATGACACATACCCCATATATCAAGATAGTAGGAAAAAAGGCAGAAATGAAGTATGAAACTTGACGACAATAGTATTTACCATGATTCTAGGAAGATGAGTTCAAACACCTAGATTCATGTTTACAACATAACAGGTATGTTGCTATATTTGCGTTTTTCTAAAATGAAGGGGCCAAGTTCACACAACATTGATATAACTGTTACTTGCATTGGCTCTGTCGATAACCAAATGTTTTCAGAACATGTGAAATATTTCACCCATCCTAAATCCTCCGATAGAGAGTCTGTCTATATTTACGTACGCGATCCTGCACACGTGATGTCATCATCCCTCTTTCTTTATACCCTGAAGCCTGAAGTAATATGTTTATACAAATATAGCTGCAGACATCTTGACTGTTATTTTGTTTTAATTTACAGAAAAAATAAATATTGTTTTGATATTGTAATAGCTTTTTATAGTGAAACCTTATATAGCGACGCCTACATAAGCTTATTTGAAGGATATAACAATTTCCCGTCAGGTTACGCTATGAATTACATCAATGTGAATTAAATGGTAACACATGATTTCATATTTCAGTTGATTATTATAAGTTATGTTGTAAGACAATTGTTTTTAAACAAGTAGGTTACGTTACATTATTTATTCAACATTGTTAAGGAAAAAGGTTATTATTAAATAGTTTTCATCAACTAAGTTTCACCGAAAGTAATGGACTACACAGTTCAAGAGTTTTGATCAGTTTATAAATATATAAATTATTTTAATTTCGGTATTTACAATACATAAAACTCAATATAACGTTAACAATAAGTTATGTTTTTTCATTTCTACAAATAAAAAAATATAGACTTTTTGCTTTCATTTCGTATAGAAAAAAACTAGTTGTGATGAATAATTAAAATATATGATTGTTTTAAAAATGCCTTTTATATTGCTGCTTTAACATGTAGTCTGGATGTGTTTTATCATTTTAAAAGCGTAAAACTCCTAATCCATCAAACATATCAGTCTTAAATGTTTGTCATTTGGTTTACTTAGTGCTTTTTCATCATTATAGTTATAGAAAAGTGTAAAAAAAAGAAAGAAATGCCTTTTTTCAAAATACCTAATTTTCAAGAAACAAAATTTTTATACACATCTGAAGATGGGAAATCATTCACGAAACAACTTGTGAAAATTTGAGTTCGATATCTTAAACGGTTTATGAATTATACGCGTTTAAAGTGATAAAAAATACAGCCTGATTTTACATTTCCAGGTTTGCACGATGCAAGCCCTTTTTAAAACAGTCATATCTCTGTTAATATTCAGCCAAACAAGATGTTTCTTATATGAAACGAAAGACGAAAGTCTATATTTTTATTCAGAGTTTTCAATTTAAGAATACCATCAACGGTCTTTGAGTAATTGGCCCGATAAAACGAGTAATTTTCGACTTTTGCGAGATAAGAAGGGGGTACCCTTCAAATTATTCTAAATTTCAATGAAAAATCGGATTTTGAGTTATATACATAGATTGAAGCAGCTTCTAACGTAGATTGACGTGGTGCCAATAGTTTTTCAAAATTTTGCTTTGTTCTTGAGTTATAGGCATTTTTGTGTAGGTAAATTATCGTTACAATCTACTGTCAGGTGCTGCTACAAGCGGATTTCTGACGAACTATAAAACATACAAATGCTTTAGACAGCACTAAAAAATAAAATTACTACATTTATAGGACCAATTAATCAAAACCCGCTATATATTTCTTAACATTGAAGACAAAAAATGAAAATATAGATTTTCCTATTTCATTCAGTATAAAATAATCTTGATGCGATAAGAGTTAAAAGAATAATGAAGGTTTGAAAAGTACCCTGCATCTCAATGCTTCCAAATATATTCCGACTGTTCTTATATCCTCAAGAGCGTATAACTCTTAAACAGTACTAGATATCGGAATGACACATACCCCATATATCAAGATAGTAGGAAAAAAGGCAGAAATGAAGTATGAAACTTGACGACAATAGTATTTACCATGATTCTAGGAAGATGAGTTCAAACACCTAGATTCATGTTTACAACATAACAGGTATGTTGCTATATTTGCGTTTTTCTAAAATGAAGGGGCCAAGTTCACACAACATTGATATAACTGTTACTTGCATTGGCTCTGTCGATAACCAAATGTTTTCAGAACATGTGAAATATTTCACCCATCCTAAATCCTCCGATAGAGAGTCTGTCTATATTTACGTACGCGATCCTGCACACGTGATGTCATCATCCCTCTTTCTTTATACCCTGAAGCCTGAAGTAATATGTTTATACAAATATAGCTGCAGACATCTTGACTGTTATTTTGTTTTAATTTACAGAAAAAATAAATATTGTTTTGATATTGTAATAGCTTTTTATAGTGAAACCTTATATAGCGACGCCTACATAAGCTTATTTGAAGGATATAACAATTTCCCGTCAGGTTACGCTATGAATTACATCAATGTGAATTAAATGGTAACACATGATTTCATATTTCAGTTGATTTTGTGCTATAAGTTATGTTGTAAGACAATTGTTTTTAAACAAGTAGGTTACGTTACATTATTTATTCAACATTGTTAAGGAAAAAGGTTATTATTAAATAGTTTTCATCAACTAAGTTTCACCGAAAGTAATGGACTACAAAGTTCAAGAGTTTTGATCAGTTTATAAATATATAAATTATTTTAATTTCGGTATTTACAATACATAAAACTCAATATAACGTTAACAATAAGTTATGTTTTTTCATTTCTACAAATAAAAAAATATAGACTTTTTGCTTTCATTTCGTATAGAAAAAAACTAGTTGTGATGAATAATTAAAATATATGATTGTTTTAAAAATGCCTTTTATATTGCTGCTTTAACATGTAGTCTGGATGTGTTTTATCATTTTAAAAGCGTAAAACTCCTAATCCATCAAACATATCAGTCTTAAATGTTTGTCATTTGGTTTACTTAGTGCTTTTTCATCATTATAGTTATAGAAAAGTGTAAAAAAAAGAAAGAAATGCCTTTTTTCAAAATACCTAATTTTCAAGAAACAAAATTTTTATACACATCTGAAGATGGGAAATCATTCACGAAACAACTTGTGAAAATTTGAGTTCGATATCTTAAACGGTTTATGAATTATACGCGTTTAAAGTGATAAAAATACAGCCTGATTTTACATTTCCAGGTTTGCACGATGCAAGCCCTTTTTAAAACAGTCATATCTCTGTTAATATTCAGCCAAACAAGATGTTTCTTATATGAAACGAAAGACGAAAGTCTATATTTTTATTCAGAGTTTTCAATTTAAGAATACCATCAACGGTCTTTGAGTAATTGGCCCGATAAAACGAGTAATTTTCGACTTTTGCGAGATAAGAAGGGGGTACCCTTCAAATTATTCTAAATTTCAATGAAAAATCGGATTTTGAGTTATATACATAGATTGAAGCAGCTTCTAACGTAGATTGACGTGGTGCCAATAGTTTTTCAAAATTTTGCTTTGTTCTTGAGTTATAGGCATTTTTGTGTAGGTAAATTATCGTTACAATCTACTGTCAGGTGCTGCTACAAGCGGATTTCTGACGAACTATAAAACATACAAATGCTTTAGACAGCACTAAAAAATAAAATTACTACATTTATAGGACCAATTAATCAAAACCCGCTATATATTTCTTAACATTGAAGACAAAAAATGAAAATATAGATTTTCCTATTTCATTCAGTATAAAATAATCTTGATGCGATAAGAGTTAAAAGAATAATGAAGGTTTGAAAAGTACCCTGCATCTCAATGCTTCCAAATATATTCCGACTGTTCTTATATCCTCAAGAGCGTATAACTCTTAAACAGTACTAGATATCGGAATGACACATACCCCATATATCAAGATAGTAGGAAAAAAGGCAGAAATGAAGTATGAAACTTGACGACAATAGTATTTACCATGATTCTAGGAAGATGAGTTCAAACACCTAGATTCATGTTTACAACATAACAGGTATGTTGCTATATTTGCGTTTTTCTAAAATGAAGGGGCCAAGTTCACACAACATTGATATAACTGTTACTTGCATTGGCTCTGTCGATAACCAAATGTTTTCAGAACATGTGAAATATTTCACCCATCCTAAATCCTCCGATAGAGAGTCTGTCTATATTTACGTACGCGATCCTGCACACGTGATGTCATCATCCCTCTTTCTTTATACCCTGAAGCCTGAAGTAATATGTTTATACAAATATAGCTGCAGACATCTTGACTGTTATTTTGTTTTAATTTACAGAAAAAATAAATATTGTTTTGATATTGTAATAGCTTTTTATAGTGAAACCTTATATAGCGACGCCTACATAAGCTTATTTGAAGGATATAACAATTTCCCGTCAGGTTACGCTATGAATTACATCAATGTGAATTAAATGGTAACACATGATTTCATATTTCAGTTGATTATTATAAGTTATGTTGTAAGACAATTGTTTTTAAACAAGTAGGTTACGTTACATTATTTATTCAACATTGTTAAGGAAAAAGGTTATTATTAAATAGTTTTCATCAACTAAGTTTCACCGAAAGTAATGGACTACACAGTTCAAGAGTTTTGATCAGTTTATAAATATATAAATTATTTTAATTTCGGTATTTACAATACATAAAACTCAATATAACGTTAACAATAAGTTATGTTTTTTCATTTCTACAAATAAAAAAATATAGACTTTTTGCTTTCATTTCGTATAGAAAAAAACTAGTTGTGATGAATAATTAAAATATATGATTGTTTTAAAAATGCCTTTTATATTGCTGCTTTAACATGTAGTCTGGATGTGTTTTATCATTTTAAAAGCGTAAAACTCCTAATCCATCAAACATATCAGTCTTAAATGTTTGTCATTTGGTTTACTTAGTGCTTTTTCATCATTATAGTTATAGAAAAGTGTAAAAAAAAGAAAGAAATGCCTTTTTTCAAAATACCTAATTTTCAAGAAACAAAATTTTTATACACATCTGAAGATGGGAAATCATTCACGAAACAACTTGTGAAAATTTGAGTTCGATATCTTAAACGGTTTATGAATTATACGCGTTTAAAGTGATAAAAAATACAGCCTGATTTTACATTTCCAGGTTTGCACGATGCAAGCCCTTTTTAAAACAGTCATATCTCTGTTAATATTCAGCCAAACAAGATGTTTCTTATATGAAACGAAAGACGAAAGTCTATATTTTTATTCAGAGTTTTCAATTTAAGAATACCATCAACGGTCTTTGAGTAATTGGCCCGATAAAACGAGTAATTTTCGACTTTTGCGAGATAAGAAGGGGGTACCCTTCAAATTATTCTAAATTTCAATGAAAAATCGGATTTTGAGTTATATACATAGATTGAAGCAGCTTCTAACGTAGATTGACGTGGTGCCAATAGTTTTTCAAAATTTTGCTTTGTTCTTGAGTTTTAGGCATTTTTGTGTAGGTAAATTATCGTTACAATCTACTGTCAGGTGCTGCTACAAGCGGATTTCTGACGAACTATAAAACATACAAATGCTTTAGACAGCACTAAAAAATAAAATTACTACATTTATAGGACCAATTAATCAAAACCCGCTATATATTTCTTAACATTGAAGACAAAAAATGAAAATATAGATTTTCCTATTTCATTCAGTATAAAATAATCTTGATGCGATAAGAGTTAAAAGAATAATGAAGGTTTGAAAAGTACCCTGCATCTCAATGCTTCCAAATATATTCCGACTGTTCTTATATCCTCAAGAGCGTATAACTCTTAAACAGTACTAGATATCGGAATGACACATACCCCATATATCAAGATAGTAGGAAAAAAGGCAGAAATGAAGTATGAAACTTGACGACAATAGTATTTACCATGATTCTAGGAAGATGAGTTCAAACACCTAGATTCATGTTTACAACATAACAGGTATGTTGCTATATTTGCGTTTTTCTAAAATGAAGGGGCCAAGTTCACACAACATTGATATAACTGTTACTTGCATTAGCTCTGTCGATAACCAAATGTTTTCAGAACATGTGAAATATTTCACCCATCCTAAAGCCTCCGATAGAGAGTCTGTCTATATTTACGTACGCGATCCTGCACACGTGATGTCATCATCCCTCTTTCTTTATACCCTGAAGCCTGAGGTAATATGTTTATACAAATATAGCTGCAGACATCTTGACTGTTATTTTGTTTTAATTTACAGAAAAAATAAATATTGTTTTGATATTGTAATAGCTTTTTATAGTGAAACCTTATATAGCGACGCCTACATAAGCTTATTTGAAGGATATAACAATTTCCCGTCAGGTTACGCTATGAATTACATCAATGTGAATTAAATGGTAACACATGATTTCATATTTCAGTTGATTTTGTGCTATAAGTTATGTTGTAAGACAATTGTTTTTAAACAAGTAGGTTACGTTACATTATTTATTCAACATTGTTAAGGAAAAAGGTTATTATTAAATAGTTTTCATCAACTAAGTTTCACCGAAAGTAATGGACTACACAGTTCAAGAGTTTTGATCAGTTTATAAATATATAAATTATTTTAATTTCGGTATTTACAATACATAAAACTCAATATAACGTTAACAATAAGTTATGTTTTTTCATTTCTACAAATAAAAAAATATAGACTTTTTGCTTTCATTTCGTATAGAAAAAAACTAGTTGTGATGAATAATTAAAATATATGATTGTTTTAAAAATGCCTTTTATATTGCTGCTTTAACATGTAGTCTGGATGTGTTTTATCATTTTAAAAGCGTAAAACTCCTAATCCATCAAACATATCAGTCTTAAATGTTTGTCATTTGGTTTACTTAGTGCTTTTTCATCATTATAGTTATAGAAAAGTGTAAAAAAAGAAAGAAATGCCTTTTTTCAAAATACCTAATTTTCAAGAAACAAAATTTTTATACACATCTGAAGATGGGAAATCATTCACGAAACAACTTGTGAAAATTTGAGTTCGATATCTTAAACGGTTTATGAATTATACGCGTTTAAAGTGATAAAAATACAGCCTGATTTTACATTTCCAGGTTTGCACGATGCAAGCCCTTCTTAAAACAGTCATATCTCTGTTAATATTCAGCCAAACAAGATGTTTCTTATATGAAACGAAAGACGAAAGTCTATATTTTTATTCAGAGTTTTCAATTTAAGAATACCGTCAACGGTCTTTGAGTAATTGGCCCGAGAAAACGAGTAATTTTCGACTTTTGCGAGATAAGAAGGGGGTACCCTTCAAATTATTCTAAATTTCAATGAAAAATCGGATTTTGAGTTATATACATAGACTGAAGCAGCTTCTAACGTAGATTGACGTGGTGCCAATAGTTTTTCAAAATTTTGCTTTGTTCTTGAGTTATAGGCATTTTTGTGTAGGTAAATTATCGTTACAATCTACTGTCAGGTGCTGCTACAAGCGGATTTCTGACGAACTATAAAACATACAAATGCTTTAGACAGCACTAAAATATAAAATTACTACATTTATAGGACCAATTAATCAAAACCCGCTATATATTTCTTAACATTGAAGACAAAAAATGAAAATATAGATTTTCCTATTTCATTCAGTATAAAATAATCTTGATGCGATAAGAGTTAAAAGAATAATGAAGGTTTGAAAAGTACCCTGCATCGCAATGCTTCCAAATATATTCCGACTGTTCTTATACCCTCAAGAGCGTATAACTCTTAAACAGTACTAGATATCGGAATGACACATACCCCATATATCAAGATAGTAGGAAAAAAGGCAGAAATGAAGTATGAAACTTGACGACAATAGTATTTACCATGATTCTAGGAAGATGAGTTCAAACACCTAGATTCATGTTTACAACATAACAGGTATGTTGCTATATTTGCGTTTTTCTAAAATGAAGGGGCCAAGTTCACACAACATTGATATAACTGTTACTTGCATTGGCTCTGTCGATAACCAAATGTTTTCAGAACATGTGAAATATTTCACCCATCCTAAAGCCTCCGATAGAGAGTCTGTCTATATTTACGTACGCGATCCTGCACACGTGATGTCATCATCCCTCTTTCTTTATACCCTGAAGCCTGAGGTAATATGTTTATACAAATATAGCTGCAGACATCTTGACTGTTATTTTGTTTTAATTTACAGAAAAAATAAATATTGTTTTGATATTGTAATAGCTTTTTATAGTGAAACCTTATATAGCGACGCCTACATAAGCTTATTTGAAGGATATAACAATTTCCCGTCAGGTTACGCTATGAATTACATCAATGTGAATTAAATGGTAACACATGATTTCATATTTCAGTTGATTTTGTGCTATAAGTTATGTTGTAAGACAATTGTTTTTAAACAAGTAGGTTACGTTACATTATTTATTCAACATTGTTAAGGAAAAAGGTTATTATTAAATAGTTTTCATCAACTAAGTTTCACCGAAAGTAATGGACTACACAGTTCAAGAGTTTTGATCAGTCTATAAATATATAAATTATTTTAATTTCGGTATTTACAATACATAAAACTCAATATAACGTTAACAATAAGTTATGTTTTTTCATTTCTACAAATAAAAAAATATAGACTTTTTGCTTTCATTTCGTATAGAAAAAAACTAGTTGTGATGAATAATTAAAATATATGATTGTTTTAAAAATGCCTTTTATATTGCTGCTTTAACATGTAGTCTGGATGTGTTTTATCATTTTAAAAGCGTAAAACTCCTAATCCATCAAACATATCAGTCTTAAATGTTTGTCATTTGGTTTACTTAGTGCTTTTTCATCATTATAGTTATAGAAAAGTGTAAAAAAAGAAAGAAATGCCTTTTTTCAAAATACCTAATTTTCAAGAAACAAAATTTTTATACACATCTGAAGATGGGAAATCATTCACGAAACAACTTGTGAAAATTTGAGTTCGATATCTTAAACGGTTTATGAATTATACGCGTTTAAAGTGATAAAAATACAGCCTGATTTTACATTTCCAGGTTTGCACGATGCAAGCCCTTCTTAAAACAGTCATATCTCTGTTAATATTCAGCCAAACAAGATGTTTCTTATATGAAACGAAAGACGAAAGTCTATATTTTTATTCAGAGTTTTCAATTTAAGAATACCGTCAACGGTCTTTGAGTAATTGGCCCGAGAAAACGAGTAATTTTCGACTTTTGCGAGATAAGAAGGGGGTACCCTTCAAATTATTCTAAATTTCAATGAAAAATCGGATTTTGAGTTATATACATAGACTGAAGCAGCTTCTAACGTAGATTGACGTGGTGCCAATAGTTTTTCAAAATTTTGCTTTGTTCTTGAGTTATAGGCATTTTTGTGTAGGTAAATTATCGTTACAATCTACTGTCAGGTGCTGCTACAAGCGGATTTCTGACGAACTATAAAACATACAAATGCTTTAGACAGCACTAAAATATAAAATTACTACATTTATAGGACCAATTAATCAAAACCCGCTATATATTTCTTAACATTGAAGACAAAAAATGAAAATATAGATTTTCCTATTTCATTCAGTATAAAATAATCTTGATGCGATAAGAGTTAAAAGAATAATGAAGGTTTGAAAAGTACCCTGCATCGCAATGCTTCAAAATATATTCCGACTGTTCTTATACCCTCAAGAGCGTATAACTCTTAAACAGTACTAGATATCGGAATGACACATACCCCATATATCAAGATAGTAGGAAAAAAGGCAGAAATGAAGTATGAAACTTGACGACAATAGTATTTACCATGATTCTAGGAAGATGAGTTCAAACACCTAGATTCATGTTTACAACATAACAGGTATGTTGCTATATTTGCGTTTTTCTAAAATGAAGGGGCCAAGTTCACACAACATTGATATAACTGTTACTTGCATTGGCTCTGTCGATAACCAAATGTTTTCAGAACATGTGAAATATTTCACCCATCCTAAAGCCTCCGATAGAGAGTCTGTCTATATTTACGTACGCGATCCTGCACACGTGATGTCATCATCCCTCTTTCTTTATACCCTGAAGCCTGAGGTAATATGTTTATACAAATATAGCTGCAGACATCTTGACTGTTATTTTGTTTTAATTTACAGAAAAAATAAATATTGTTTTGATATTGTAATAGCTTTTTATAGTGAAACCTTATATAGCGACGCCTACATAAGCTTATTTGAAGGATATAACAATTTCCCGTCAGGTTACGCTATGAATTACATCAATGTGAATTAAATGGTAACACATGATTTCATATTTCAGTTGATTTTGTGCTATAAGTTATGTTGTAAGACAATTGTTTTTAAACAAGTAGGTTACGTTACATTATTTATTCAACATTGTTAAGGAAAAAGGTTATTATTAAATAGTTTTCATCAACTAAGTTTCACCGAAAGTAATGGACTACAAAGTTCAAGAGTTTTGATCAGTTTATAAATATATAAATTATTTTAATTTCGGTATTTACAATACATAAAACTCAATATAACGTTAACAATAAGTTATGTTTTTTCATTTCTACAAATAAAAAAATATAGACTTTTTGCTTTCATTTCGTATAGAAAAAAACTAGTTGTGATGAATAATTAAAATATATGATTGTTTTAAAAATGCCTTTTATATTGCTGCTTTAACATGTAGTCTGGATGTGTTTTATCATTTTAAAAGCGTAAAACTCCTAATCCATCAAACATATCAGTCTTAAATGTTTGTCATTTGGTTTACTTAGTGCTTTTTCATCATTATAGTTATAGAAAAGTGTAAAAAAAAGAAAGAAATGCCTTTTTTCAAAATACCTAATTTTCAAGAAACAAAATTTTTATACACATCTGAAGATGGGAAATCATTCACGAAACAACTTGTGAAAATTTGAGTTCGATATCTTAAACGGTTTATGAATTATACGCGTTTAAAGTGATAAAAATACAGCCTGATTTTACATTTCCAGGTTTGCACGATGCAAGCCCTTTTTAAAACAGTCATATCTCTGTTAATATTCAGCCAAACAAGATGTTTCTTATATGAAACGAAAGACGAAAGTCTATATTTTTATTCAGAGTTTTCAATTTAAGAATACCATCAACGGTCTTTGAGTAATTGGCCCGATAAAACGAGTAATTTTCGACTTTTGCGAGATAAGAAGGGGGTACCCTTCAAATTATTCTAAATTTCAATGAAAAATCGGATTTTGAGTTATATACATAGATTGAAGCAGCTTCTAACGTAGATTGACGTGGTGCCAATAGTTTTTCAAAATTTTGCTTTGTTCTTGAGTTATAGGCATTTTTGTGTAGGTAAATTATCGTTACAATCTACTGTCAGGTGCTGCTACAAGCGGATTTCTGACGAACTATAAAACATACAAATGCTTTAGACAGCACTAAAAAATAAAATTACTACATTTATAGGACCAATTAATCAAAACCCGCTATATATTTCTTAACATTGAAGACAAAAAATGAAAATATAGATTTTCCTATTTCATTCAGTATAAAATAATCTTGATGCGATAAGAGTTAAAAGAATAATGAAGGTTTGAAAAGTACCCTGCATCTCAATGCTTCCAAATATATTCCGACTGTTCTTATATCCTCAAGAGCGTATAACTCTTAAACAGTACTAGATATCGGAATGACACATACCCCATATATCAAGATAGTAGGAAAAAAGGCAGAAATGAAGTATGAAACTTGACGACAATAGTATTTACCATGATTCTAGGAAGATGAGTTCAAACACCTAGATTCATGTTTACAACATAACAGGTATGTTGCTATATTTGCGTTTTTCTAAAATGAAGGGGCCAAGTTCACACAACATTGATATAACTGTTACTTGCATTGGCTCTGTCGATAACCAAATGTTTTCAGAACATGTGAAATATTTCACCCATCCTAAATCCTCCGATAGAGAGTCTGTCTATATTTACGTACGCGATCCTGCACACGTGATGTCATCATCCCTCTTTCTTTATACCCTGAAGCCTGAAGTAATATGTTTATACAAATATAGCTGCAGACATCTTGACTGTTATTTTGTTTTAATTTACAGAAAAAATAAATATTGTTTTGATATTGTAATAGCTTTTTATAGTGAAACCTTATATAGCGACGCCTACATAAGCTTATTTGAAGGATATAACAATTTCCCGTCAGGTTACGCTATGAATTACATCAATGTGAATTAAATGGTAACACATGATTTCATATTTCAGTTGATTTTGTGCTATAAGTTATGTTGTAAGACAATTGTTTTTAAACAAGTAGGTTACGTTACATTATTTATTCAACATTGTTAAGGAAAAAGGTTATTATTAAATAGTTTTCATCAACTAAGTTTCACCGAAAGTAATGGACTACACAGTTCAAGAGTTTTGATCAGTTTATAAATATATAAATTATTTTAATTTCGGTATTTACAATACATAAAACTCAATATAACGTTAACAATAAGTTATGTTTTTTCATTTCTACAAATAAAAAAATATAGACTTTTTGCTTTCATTTCGTATAGAAAAAAACTAGTTGTGATGAATAATTAAAATATATGATTGTTTTAAAAATGCCTTTTATATTGCTGCTTTAACATGTAGTCTGGATGTGTTTTATCATTTTAAAAGCGTAAAACTCCTAATCCATCAAACATATCAGTCTTAAATGTTTGTCATTTGGTTTACTTAGTGCTTTTTCATCATTATAGTTATAGAAAAGTGTAAAAAAAAGAAAGAAATGCCTTTTTTCAAAATACCTAATTTTCAAGAAACAAAATTTTTATACACATCTGAAGATGGGAAATCATTCACGAAACAACTTGTGAAAATTTGAGTTCGATATCTTAAACGGTTTATGAATTATACGCGTTTAAAGTGATAAAAATACAGCCTGATTTTACATTTCCAGGTTTGCACGATGCAAGCCCTTTTTAAAACAGTCATATCTCTGTTAATATTCAGCCAAACAAGATGTTTCTTATATGAAACGAAAGACGAAAGTCTATATTTTTATTCAGAGTTTTAAATTTAAGAATACCATCAACGGTCTTTGAGTAATTGGCCCGAGAAAACGAGTAATTTTCGACTTTTGCGAGATAAGAAGGGGGTACCCTTCAAATTATTCTAAATTTCAATGAAAAATCGGATTTTGAGTTATATACATAGATTGAAGCAGCTTCTAACGTAGATTGACGTGGTGCCAATAGTTTTTCAAAATTTTGCTTTGTTCTTGAGTTATAGGCATTTTTGTGTAGGTAAATTATCGTTACAATCTACTGTCAGGTGCTGCTACAAGCGGATTTCTGACGAACTATAAAACATACAAATGCTTTAGACAGCACTAAAATATAAAATTACTACATTTATAGGACCAATTAATCAAAACCCGCTATATATTTCTTAACATTGAAGACAAAAAATGAAAATATAGATTTTCCTATTTCATTCAGTATAAAATAATCTTGATGCGATAAGAGTTAAAAGAATAATGAAGGTTTGAAAAGTACCCTGCATCTCAATGCTTCCAAATATATTCCGACTGTTCTTATACCCTCAAGAGCGTATAACTCTTAAACAGTACTAGATATCGGAATGACACATACCCCATATATCAAGATAGTAGGAAAAAAGGCAGAAATGAAGTATGAAACTTGACGACAATAGTATTTACCATGATTCTAGGAAGATGAGTTCAAACACCTAGATTCATGTTTACAACATAACAGGTATGTTGCTATATTTGCGTTTTTCTAAAATGAAGGGGCCAAGTTCACACAACATTGATATAACTGTTACTTGCATTAGCTCTGTCGATAACCAAATGTTTTCAGAACATGTGAAATATTTCACCCATCCTAAAGCCTCCGATAGAGAGTCTGTCTATATTTACGTACGCGATCCTGCACACGTGATGTCATCATCCCTCTTTCTTTATACCCTGAAGCCTGAAGTAATATGTTTATACAAATATAGCTGCAGACATCTTGACTGTTATTTTGTTTTAATTTACAGAAAAAATAAATATTGTTTTGATATTGTAATAGCTTTTTATAGTGAAACCTTATATAGCGACGCCTACATAAGCTTATTTGAAGGATATAACAATTTCCCGTCAGGTTACGCTATGAATTACATCAATGTGAATTAAATGGTAACACATGATTTCATATTTCAGTTGATTTTGTGCTATAAGTTATGTTGTAAGACAATTGTTTTTAAACAAGTAGGTTACGTTACATTATTTATTCAACATTGTTAAGGAAAAAGGTTATTATTAAATAGTTTTCATCAACTAAGTTTCACCGAAAGTAATGGACTACAAAGTTCAAGAGTTTTGATCAGTTTATAAATATATAAATTATTTTAATTTCGGTATTTACAATACATAAAACTCAATATAACGTTAACAATAAGTTATGTTTTTTCATTTCTACAAATAAAAAAATATAGACTTTTTGCTTTCATTTCGTATAGAAAAAAACTAGTTGTGATGAATAATTAAAATATATGATTGTTTTAAAAATGCCTTTTATATTGCTGCTTTAACATGTAGTCTGGATGTGTTTTATCATTTTAAAAGCGTAAAACTCATAATCCATCAAACATATCAGTCTTAAATGTTTGTCATTTGGTTTACTTAGTGCTTTTTCATCATTATAGTTATAGAAAAGTGTAAAAAAAAGAAAGAAATGCCTTTTTTCAAAATACCTAATTTTCAAGAAACAAAATTTTTATACACATCTGAAGATGGGAAATCATTCACGAAACAACTTGTGAAAATTTGAGTTCGATATCTTAAACGGTTTATGAATTATACGCGTTTAAAGTGATAAAAATACAGCCTGATTTTACATTTCCAGGTTTGCACGATGCAAGCCCTTTTTAAAACAGTCATATCTCTGTTAATATTCAGCCAAACAAGATGTTTCTTATATGAAACGAAAGACGAAAGTCTATATTTTTATTCAGAGTTTTCAATTTAAGAATACCGTCAACGGTCTTTGAGTAATTGGCCCGAGAAAACGAGGAATTTTCGACTTTTGCGAGATAAGAAGGGGGTACCCTTCAAATTATTCTAAATTTCAATGAAAAATCGGATTTTGAGTTATATACATAGATTGAAGCAGCTTCTAACGTAGATTGACGTGGTGCCAATAGTTTTTCAAAATTTTGCTTTGTTCTTGAGTTATAGGCATTTTTGTGTAGGTAAATTATCGTTACAATCTACTGTCAGGTGCTGCTACAAGCGGATTTCTGACGAACTATAAAACATACAAATGCTTTAGACAGCACTAAAATATAAAATTACTACATTTATAGGACCAATTAATCAAAACCCGCTATATATTTCTTAACATTGAAGACAAAAAATGAAAATATAGATTTTCCTATTTCATTCAGTATAAAATAATCTTGATGCGATAAGAGTTAAAAGAATAATGAAGGTTTGAAAAGTACCCTGCATCTCAATGCTTCCAAATATATTCCGACTGTTCTTATACCCTCAAGAGCGTATAACTCTTAAACAGTACTAGATATCGGAATGACACATACCCCATATATCAAGATAGTAGGAAAAAAGGCATAAATGAAGTACGAAACTTGACGACAATAGTATTTACCATGATTCTAGGAAGATGAGTTCAAACACCTAGATTCATGTGTACAACATAACAGGTGTGTAGCTATATTTGCGTTTTTCTAAAATGAAGGGGCCAAGTTCACACAACATTGATATAACTGTTACTTGCATTAGCTCTGTCGATAACCAAATGTTTTCAGAACATGTGAAATATTTCACCCATCCTAAATCCTCCGATAGAGAGTCTGTCTATATTTACGTACGCGATCCTGCACACGTGATGTCATCATCCCTCTTTCTTTATACCCTGAAGCCTGAAGTAATATGTTTATACAAATATAGCTGCAGACATCTTGACTGTTATTTTGTTTTAATTTACAGAAAAAATAAATATTGTTTTGATATTGTAATAGCTTTTTATAGTGAAACCTTATATAGCGACGCCTACATAAGCTTATTTGAAGGATATAACAATTTCCCGTCAGGTTACGCTATGAATTACATCAATGTGAATTAAATGGTAACACATGATTTCATATTTCAGTTGATTATTATAAGTTATGTTGTAAGACAATTGTTTTTAAACAAGTAGGTTACGTTACATTATTTATTCAACATTGTTAAGGAAAAAGGTTATTATTAAATAGTTTTCATCAACTAAGTTTCACCGAAAGTAATGGACTACACAGTTCAAGAGTTTTGATCAGTTTATAAATATATAAATTATTTTAATTTCGGTATTTACAATACATAAAACTCAATATAACGTTAACAATAAGTTATGTTTTTTCATTTCTACAAATAAAAAAATATAGACTTTTTGCTTTCATTTCGTATAGAAAAAAACTAGTTGTGATGAATAATTAAAATATATGATTGTTTTAAAAATGCCTTTTATATTGCTGCTTTAACATGTAGTCTGGATGTGTTTTATCATTTTAAAAGCGTAAAACTCCTAATCCATCAAACATATCAGTCTTAAATGTTTGTCATTTGGTTTACTTAGTGCTTTTTCATCATTATAGTTATAGAAAAGTGTAAAAAAAAGAAAGAAATGCCTTTTTTCAAAATACCTAATTTTCAAGAAACAAAATTTTTATACACATCTGTAGATGGGAAATCATTCACGAAACAACTTGTGAAAATTTGAGTTCGATATCTTAAACGGTTTATGAATTATACGCGTTTAAAGTGATAAAAATACAGCCTGATTTTACATTTCCAGGTTTGCACGATGCAAGCCCTTTTTAAAACAGTCATATCTCTGTTAATATTCAGCCAAACAAGATGTTTCTTATATGAAACGAAAGACGAAAGTCTATATTTTTATTCAGAGTTTTAAATTTAAGAATACCGTCAACGGTCTTTGAGTAATTGGCCCGAGAAAACGAGGAATTTTCGACTTTTGCGAGATAAGAAGGGGGTACCCTTCAAATTATTCTAAATTTCAATGAAAAATCGGATTTTGAGTTATATACATAGATTGAAGCAGCTTCTAACGTAGATTGACGTGGTGCCAATAGTTTTTCAAAATTTTGCTTTGTTCTTGAGTTATAGGCATTTTTGTGTAGGTAAATTATCGTTACAATCTACTGTCAGGTGCTGCTACAAGCGGATTTCTGACGAACTATAAAACATACAAATGCTTTAGACAGCACTAAAAAATAAAATTACTACATTTATAGGACCAATTAATCAAAACCCGCTATATATTTCTTAACATTGAAGACAAAAAATGAAAATATAGATTTTCCTATTTCATTCAGTATAAAATAATCTTGATGCGATAAGAGTTAAAAGAATAATGAAGGTTTGAAAAGTACCCTGCATCTCAATGCTTCCAAATATATTCCGACTGTTCTTATATCCTCAAGAGCGTATAACTCTTAAACAGTACTAGATATCGGAATGACACATACCCCATATATCAAGATAGTAGGAAAAAAGGCAGAAATGAAGTATGAAACTTGACGACAATAGTATTTACCATGATTCTAGGAAGATGAGTTCAAACACCTAGATTCATGTTTACAACATAACAGGTATGTTGCTATATTTGCGTTTTTCTAAAATGAAGGGGCCAAGTTCACACAACATTGATATAACTGTTACTTGCATTAGCTCTGTCGATAACCAAATGTTTTCAGAACATGTGAAATATTTCACCCATCCTAAAGCCTCCGATAGAGAGTCTGTCTATATTTACGTACGCGATCCTGCACACGTGATGTCATCATCCCTCTTTCTTTATACCCTGAAGCCTGAGGTAATATGTTTATACAAATATAGCTGCAGACATCTTGACTGTTATTTTGTTTTAATTTACAGAAAAAATAAATATTGTTTTGATATTGTAATAGCTTTTTATAGTGAAACCTTATATAGCGACGCCTACATAAGCTTATTTGAAGGATATAACAATTTCCCGTCAGGTTACGCTATGAATTACATCAATGTGAATTAAATGGTAACACATGATTTCATATTTCAGTTGATTTTGTGCTATAAGTTATGTTGTAAGACAATTGTTTTTAAACAAGTAGGTTACGTTACATTATTTATTCAACATTGTTAAGGAAAAAGGTTATTATTAAATAGTTTTCATCAACTAAGTTTCACCGAAAGTAATGGACTACAAAGTTCAAGAGTTTTGATCAGTTTATAAATATATAAATTATTTTAATTTCGGTATTTACAATACATAAAACTCAATATAACGTTAACAATAAGTTATGTTTTTTCATTTCTACAAATAAAAAAATATAGACTTTTTGCTTTCATTTCGTATAGAAAAAAACTAGTTGTGATGAATAATTAAAATATATGATTGTTTTAAAAATGCCTTTTATATTGCTGCTTTAACATGTAGTCTGGATGTGTTTTATCATTTTAAAAGCGTAAAACTCCTAATCCATCAAACATATCAGTCTTAATTGTTTGTCATTTGGTTTACTTAGTGCTTTTTCATCATTATAGTTATAGAAAAGTGTAAAAAAAAGAAAGAAATGCCTTTTTTCAAAATACCTAATTTTCAAGAAACAAAATTTTTATACACATCTGAAGATGGGAAATCATTCACGAAACAACTTGTGAAAATTTGAGTTCGATATCTTAAACGGTTTATGAATTATACGCGTTTAAAGTGATAAAAATACAGCCTGATTTTACATTTCCAGGTTTGCACGATGCAAGCCCTTTTTAAAACAGTCATATCTCTGTTAATATTCGGCCAAACAAGATGTTTCTTATATGAAACGAAAGACGAAAGTCTATATTTTTATTCAGAGTTTTAAATTTAAGAATACCATCAACGGTCTTTGAGTAATTGGCCCGATAAAACGAGTAATTTTCGACTTTTGCGAGATAAGAAGGGGGTACCCTTCAAATTATTCTAAATTTCAATGAAAAATCGGATTTTGAGTTATATACATAGATTGAAGCAGCTTCTAACGTAGATTGACGTGGTGCCAATAGTTTTTCAAAATTTTGCTTTGTTCTTGAGTTATAGGCATTTTTGTGTAGGTAAATTATCGTTACAATCTACTGTCAGGTGCTGCTACAAGCGGATTTCTGACGAACTATAAAACATACAAATGCTTTAGACAGCACTAAAAAATAAAATTACTACATTTATAGGACCAATTAATCAAAACCCGCTATATATTTCTTAACATTGAAGACAAAAAATGAAAATATAGATTTTCCTATTTCATTCAGTATAAAATAATCTTGATGCGATAAGAGTTAAAAGAATAATGAAGGTTTGAAAAGTACCCTGCATCTCAATGCTTCCATATATATTCCGACTGTTCTTATACCCTCAAGAGCGTATAACTCTTAAACAGTACTAGATATCGGAATGACACATACCCCATATATCAAGATAGTAGGAAAAAAGGCAGAAATGAAGTATGAAACTTGACGACAATAGTATTTACCATGATTCTAGGAAGATGAGTTCAAACACCTAGATTCATGTTTACAACATAACAGGTATGTTGCTATATTTGCGTTTTTCTAAAATGAAGGGGCCAAGTTCACACAACATTGATATAATTGTTACTTGCATTGGCTCTGTCGATAACCAAATGTTTTCAGAACATGTGAAATATTTCACCCATCCTAAAGCCTCCGATAGAGAGTCTGTCTATATTTACGTACGCGATCCTGCACACGTGATGTCATCATCCCTCTTTCTTTATACCCTGAAGCCTGAAGTAATATGTTTATACAAATATAGCTGCAGACATCTTGACTGTTATTTTGTTTTAATTTACAGAAAAAATAAATATTGTTTTGATATTGTAATAGCTTTTTATAGTGAAACCTTATATAGCGACGCCTACATAAGCTTATTTGAAGGATATAACAATTTCCCGTCAGGTTACGCTATGAATTACATCAATGTGAATTAAATGGTAACACATGATTTCATATTTCAGTTGATTATTATAAGTTATGTTGTAAGACAATTGTTTTTAAACAAGTAGGTTACGTTACATTATTTATTCAACATTGTTAAGGAAAAAGGTTATTATTAAATAGTTTTCATCAACTAAGTTTCACCGAAAGTAATGGACTACAAAGTTCAAGAGTTTTGATCAGTTTATAAATATATAAATTATTTTAATTTCGGTATTTACAATACATAAAACTCAATATAACGTTAACAATAAGTTATGTTTTTTCATTTCTACAAATAAAAAAATATAGACTTTTTGCTTTCATTTCGTATAGAAAAAAACTAGTTGTGATGAATAATTAAAATATATGATTGTTTTAAAAATGCCTTTTATATTGCTGCTTTAACATGTAGTCTGGATGTGTTTTATCATTTTAAAAGCGTAAAACTCCTAATCCATCAAACATATCAGTCTTAAATGTTTGTCATTTGGTTTACTTAGTGCTTTTTCATCATTATAGTTATAGAAAAGTGTAAAAAAAAGAAAGAAATGCCTTTTTTCAAAATACCTAATTTTCCAGAAACAAAATTTTTATACACATCTGAAGATGGGAAATCATTCACGAAACAACTTGTGAAAATTTGAGTTCGATATCTTAAACGGTTTATGAATTATACGCGTTTAAAGTGATAAAAAATACAGCCTGATTTTACATTTCCAGGTTTGCACGATGCAAGCCCTTTTTAAAACAGTCATATCTCTGTTAATATTCAGCCAAACAAGATGTTTCTTATATGAAACGAAAGACGAAAGTCTATATTTTTATTCAGAGTTTTCAATTTAAGAATACCATCAACGGTCTTTGAGTAATTGGCCCGATAAAACGAGTAATTTTCGACTTTTGCGAGATAAGAAGGGGGTACCCTTCAAATTATTCTAAATTTCAATGAAAAATCGGATTTTGAGTTATATACATAGATTGAAGCAGCTTCTAACGTAGATTGACGTGGTGCCAATAGTTTTTCAAAATTTTGCTTTGTTCTTGAGTTATAGGCATTTTTGTGTAGGTAAATTATCGTTACAATCTACTGTCAGGTGCTGCTACAAGCGGATTTCTGACGAACTATAAAACATACAAATGCTTTAGACAGCACTAAAAAATAAAATTACTACATTTATAGGACCAATTAATCAAAACCCGCTATATATTTCTTAACATTGAAGACAAAAAATGAAAATATAGATTTTCCTATTTCATTCAGTATAAAATAATCTTGATGCGATAAGAGTTAAAAGAATAATGAAGGTTTGAAAAGTACCCTGCATCTCAATGCTTCCAAATATATTCCGACTGTTCTTATACCCTCAAGAGCGTATAACTCTTAAACAGTACTAGATATCGGAATGACACATACCCCATATATCAAGATAGTAGGAAAAAAGGCAGAAATGAAGTATGAAACTTGACGACAATAGTATTTACCATGATTCTAGGAAGATGAGTTCAAACACCTAGATTCATGTATACAACATAACAGGTATGTTGCTATATTTGCGTTTTTCTAAAATGAAGGGGCCAAGTTCACACAACATTGATATAACTGTTACTTGCATTGGCTCTGTCGATAACCAAATGTTTTCAGAACATGTGAAATATTTAACCCATCCTAAAGCCTCCGATAGAGAGTCTGTCTATATTTACGTACGCGATCCTGCACACGTGATGTCATCATCCCTCTTTCTTTATACCCTGAAGCCTGAAGTAATATGTTTATACAAATATAGCTGCAGACATCTTGACTGTTATTTTGTTTTAATTTACAGAAAAAATAAATATTGTTTTGATATTGTAATAGCTTTTTATAGTGAAACCTTATATAGCGACGCCTACATAAAATTATTTGAAGGATATAACAATTTCCCGTCAGGTTACGCTATGAATTACATCAATGTGAATTAAATGGTAACACATGATTTCATATTTCAGTTGATTTTGTGCTATAAGTTATGTTATAAGACAATTGTTTTTAAACAAGTAGGTTACGTTACATTATTTATTCAACATTGTTAAGGAAAAAGGTTATTATTAAATAGTTTTCATCAACTAAGTTTCACCGAAAGTAATGGACTACAAAGTTCAAGAGTTTTGATCAGTTTATAAATATATAAATTATTTTAATTTCGGTATTTACAATACATAAAACTCAATATAACGTTAACAATAAGTTATGTTTTTTCATTTCTACAAATAAAAAAATATAGACTTTTTGCTTTCATTTCGTATAGAAAAAAACTAGTTGTGATGAATAATTAAAATATGTGATTGTTTTAAAAATGCCTTTTATATTGCTGCTTTAACATGTAGTCTGGATGTGTTTTATCATTTTAAAAGCGTAAAACTCCTAATCCATCAAACATATCAGTCTTAAATGTTTGTCATTTGGTTTACTTAGTGCTTTTTCATCATTATAGTTATAGAAAAGTGTAAAAAAAAGAAAGAAATGCCTTTTTTCAAAATACCTAATTTTCAAGAAACAAAATTTTTATACACATTTGAAGATGGGAAATCATTCACGAAACAACTTGTGAAAATTTGAGTTCGATACCTTAAACGGTTTATGAATTATACGCGTTTAAAGTGATAAAAATACAGCCTGATTTTACATTTCCAGGTTTGCACGATGCAAGCCCTTTTTAAAACAGTCATATCTCTGTTAATATTCAGCCAAACAAGATGTTTCTTATACGAAACGAATGACGAAAGTCTATATTTTTATTCAGAGTTTTCAATTTAAGAATACCGTCAACGGTCTTTGAGTAATTGGCCCGAGAAAACGAGTAATTTCCGACTTTTGCGAGATAAGAAGGGGGTACCCTTCAAATTATTCTAAATTTCAATGAAAAATCGGATTTTGAGTTATATACATAGATTGAAGCAGCTTCTAACGTAGATTGACGTGGTGCCAATAGTTTTTCAAAATTTTGCTTTGTTCTTGAGTTATAGGCATTTTTGTGTAGGTAAATTATCGTTACAATCTACTGTCAGGTGCTGCTACAAGCGGATTTCTGACGAACTATAAAACATACAAATGCTTTAGACAGCACTAAAAAATAAAATTACTACATTTATAGGACCAATTAATCAAAACCCGCTATATATTTCTTAACATTGAAGACAAAAAATGAAAATATAGATTTTCCTATTTCATTCAGTATAAAATAATCTTGATGCGATAAGAGTTAAAAGAATAATGAAGGTTTGAAAAGTACCCTGCATCTCAATGCTTCCAAATATATTCCGACTGTTCTTATACCCTCAAGAGCGTATAACTCTTAAACAGTACTAGATATCGGAATGACACATACCCCATATATCAAGATAGTAGGAAAAAAGGCAGAAATGAAGTATGAAACTTGACGACAATAGTATTTACCATGATTCTAGGAAGATGAGTTCAAACACCTAGATTCATGTATACAACATAACAGGTATGTTGCTATATTTGCGTTTTTCTAAAATGAAGGGGCCAAGTTCACACAACATTGATATAACTGTTACTTGCATTGGCTCTGTCGATAACCAAATGTTTTCAGAACATGTGAAATATTTAACCCATCCTAAAGCCTCCGATAGAGAGTCTGTCTATATTTACGTACGCGATCCTGCACACGTGATGTCATCATCCCTCTTTCTTTATACCCTGAAGCCTGAAGTAATATGTTTATACAAATATAGCTGCAGACATCTTGACTGTTATTTTGTTTTAATTTACAGAAAAAATAAATATTGTTTTGATATTGTAATAGCTTTTTATAGTGAAACCTTATATAGCGACGCCTACATAAAATTATTTGAAGGATATAACAATTTCCCGTCAGGTTACGCTATGAATTACATCAATGTGAATTAAATGGTAACACATGATTTCATATTTCAGTTGATTTTGTGCTATAAGTTATGTTATAAGACAATTGTTTTTAAACAAGTAGGTTACGTTACATTATTTATTCAACATTGTTAAGGAAAAAGGTTATTATTAAATAGTTTTCATCAACTAAGTTTCACCGAAAGTAATGGACTACAAAGTTCAAGAGTTTTGATCAGTTTATAAATATATAAATTATTTTAATTTCGGTATTTACAATACATAAAACTCAATATAACGTTAACAATAAGTTATGTTTTTTCATTTCTACAAATAAAAAAATATAGACTTTTTGCTTTCATTTCGTATAGAAAAAAACTAGTTGTGATGAATAATTAAAATATGTGATTGTTTTAAAAATGCCTTTTATATTGCTGCTTTAACATGTAGTCTGGATGTGTTTTATCATTTTAAAAGCGTAAAACTCCTAATCCATCAAACATATCAGTCTTAAATGTTTGTCATTTGGTTTACTTAGTGCTTTTTCATCATTATAGTTATAGAAAAGTGTAAAAAAAAGAAAGAAATGCCTTTTTTCAAAATACCTAATTTTCAAGAAACAAAATTTTTATACACATTTGAAGATGGGAAATCATTCACGAAACAACTTGTGAAAATTTGAGTTCGATACCTTAAACGGTTTATGAATTATACGCGTTTAAAGTGATAAAAATACAGCCTGATTTTACATTTCCAGGTTTGCACGATGCAAGCCCTTTTTAAAACAGTCATATCTCTGTTAATATTCAGCCAAACAAGATGTTTCTTATACGAAACGAATGACGAAAGTCTATATTTTTATTCAGAGTTTTCAATTTAAGAATACCGTCAACGGTCTTTGAGTAATTGGCCCGAGAAAACGAGTAATTTCCGACTTTTGCGAGATAAGAAGGGGGTACCCTTCAAATTATTCTAAATTTCAATGAAAAATCGGATTTTGAGTTATATACACAGATTGAAGCAGCTTCTAACGTAGATTGATGTGGTGCCAATAGTTTTTCAAAATTTTGCCTTGTTCTTGAGTTATTGTAATTTTTGTATAAGTAAATTATAGTTTTGATGTACTGACAGGAGCTGCTACCTGCCTAATTGTCAACCCAAATCTCAAGGTAATGGATTTATCATAAGTTCAGTATTGCTATTATGTAAAAGCTTTTACTAAACTACTACTGTAGTTTCTGTGCAAGAACCTCTGTTAATTTGTCAAATTTAGTTATATTTTGTAAATCAATGCAAAAAAATTTAACATTGTGACAAAAATAATCATAACAATATAAAAATAAAATGCCAGTCAGGAAGTTCTTTCCTTGATCAAAAAAATGTATCCCAAATCATAAAATTCAAACTTTCCTTGGCCACAAAAACGTTCATCATTCAAAAAAGACACTCTTAAATACCAGGCTTATCAAAGAAACCGGCCTTTGTCCCATATTCTTACACCTATTGTAAATGATAGGCACTTCTAAACCAAACCTCCTCTTCCTCTTGCAGACTGAATCTGCAATGTTCATTTACCTTGAGAAAATTACTACCAACAATGGTTTGCTTAGAAACATATGGGGGAAATATTGTTGAGTAATAACAAACAATAAATATAATTTTACTCACTATAGATGATAAAGACGAAGTCAAGTTAAGAATAATTAACTTCTATAGATCTAAGACTATTCAAAGGATAAAGATTTCAATAAATTTTTCTTAGGTCTACTATTAGCAAAACAAAGAGAAGTCTTTGATAGAATTAATGCTCTAAGTGTTACATGAAATAAGAGCACCTGAGTAAACGTACTTGGTGATATTTGAACCAAGCAATCTTAAACATTAGCGGAAAAGTTTCAGTAGGGTTGGTAAACTTACAGTTTTAGTGATTTTAGTCACTCACATTCCATAAGCTATAAGAGATCTAAAACAAACAGAATAATAAAAATTCTCCGAAACAATTATAAGAGAATTTATCACTGAAGACCTAACAGAAGAATATAACTTAGAATTGATGAGGCCTATCTTTTTCACAATGTAACAACTGTGACAAAATAAACATCAAGATATAAACAGTGACTATATAAACAGTGATGATATAAATTAGTGATAGTGTAGATGTGTAGATGAATGCTCGTTTTATTTATTCTTCATATCCCTGAAGAAATTATAGTAAGTATTTATAACTGTTGAGCTGATAAATTCAAAACTATTAATTAAAAATTCACTACATTTCAAAAAACTTTTTTTCAATACCCGATACTTTTAATATGTTTTTAAATACAGTATTCGTTAACTATTTTATTTAACAATACTATTATTAAGTATTATTAACAATTTTATATATGTATAATAAAATTATTAACCTTATTTTGTAATAAAATTGTCTATAACTGAAAGATGATCAAAACAAAATTTACAATTATATTAGGACTTTTTATTAAATAATGGTCAGATTTAAACTTGAAAAAAAAGTAAGTTATTGTAAATAGATTATAAATTCTTGAATTTTGTAGTCCATTACGTTCGGCGTATCTTATTAATCACTTAAACAATAGTTAATGACTGTCCGAACTTTATATTTAGTAAATTTGTTAAAACTTACTGAGACAGAACGTTTTTGATCGCTATGTGCCGATCTTCATCAGCAGAAGACACTGATGAAGATCGGCACATAGCAATCGAAAACGTTCTCTCTCTGTAGGTTTTAACAAATTTACTAAATTTAAAGTTCGGATTGTCATAAACTATTGTTTAAGTGATTAATAAGGTTATAATGTTATACATAATTAAAAACTGGAAAATATATCAAGATCTCATATCGTTTAAGGGAGATAAAAAGACATGTGGAATATTTTAAATAGTAGAAAAATTTTTTGTTTATATTAATATATTTGATGTGCAAAAAACTTGTGAATCTTTTGTAAAATTAAAGTCAGTAAAATGTAAATACATGGCAATTTTCAAATCTGCTTAATCTGCACAATTTACCAATTTTTTACTGGATATTTTATTTCTAACAAAAATGCCCTGAATTTGCATTTTTACTTCTCATGCAGTTAATCACTTATTTTTTAATTTCTGATAAGTATACTTAGTTTAAAAATTATCTTTAAAACTCTTACTTAAATATGTTGTAACTTTGCTAGAAGGAAGCTAATCACAATTTTACTTCTGTAGCAGGCCCCAACTCCATAGAATAAGAACCTGATTGGAAAGACTTTAAGGAATAAACAACACGGTATAGCCATCTTCCTTTACCTGTCTCGGGCCTTAAGCAAATTCACTATAATAATAAAATAATTATATTAAGAAATAGCAATACTTTATTGAAAGTGTCCTTGAGACTAGCTTGTACCTAAAGTAATATAAATCCAAGGAATATCATGCTATATAAGCATACCCAGGGCTGGTAATATGAGCATCACAACATTTGCTGACAATATTGGGCACTAATTACAGTTTTTTTTAATGATTTTGTTCCACCATTTCATTCCTAAAATATGTCACGTAAATAACTGCATTAAGCTTTAAGTAGATAATTTGTTTAGGCTGGATACTTCAACATCTTTATACTCACACTTAAAGGATTTTTGAGTATTTTCCCTTCAAAAACTTGTGTCCAGATTCTTTTAATAGTAGAAAATGGTAATACAGTACTCCAAAAATATTTGACATTGGAGAGTGAAAAAAATGTAAACAGGAAGTGCATGACACAGTACTTATATTATTGTTAAATCATTAAACTTAAAAATGCCCAACTAAAATTCTTATTTTGAATAAAATATTCTTATTTTCTTAGTACAAGATATTTGGACAGTGTGTCTTAGTGTTATCTAACACTGAAGAAACATTTGAGTTAGATAACGTTGATGAAAAATGTTTACTACAATTCTTACACCACTACTGAAATTATAAAAAAAATTTTCAAGATTATCTGAACAGTTAATTTTTTACACACAAAAAATATGATATTCAATTTTTAATGTAACATAAATTGCCTATATGAAATATCAAAAATCCTATCACTGAACTGAGTACAAATCTCCTTCTGGTAGCGATTATGAAAATTTGAAACATATCAACTGAGCCCAGAAAAAATTAGTAGGGCCAATATATACGCAGAATATGTTCAACCAGCTACATCATATGCTAGTATAAATCTAGGATTATTTGCTTTGTAAATCCCTCTTTTTCAGAATTTGGCTGTTATCACGTAATTCGACTATGAAGACGCTGTTTTGTCTACTTGCGCTTTCAACCATTTCCATTTCTAGTAACTTGTAAGTATTACAAATTTCGGTCCAATCTTATACAAATAAAAAACCAAAGTATATTGTTTCAATAAATATATCTTAAAATTCATAGTTATAAATACGACTTTTGGGAAACACTTCTTATATTTTTTTAAAAACGTAATACAGGCCTAATAATTTACACAAAAATAATTTGAGCAACACAAAACCACAAAAATGTTAGAGAAAATATGAGTTTGTGTATTCATTTCTACAGAATAAATTAAAAAATATATATTTAACTCTATCTTGTTCCCTAAACTAATTAAAAATAAAACACTTGTAAATATTTAATAACTTTGCCTATAGTGGTACTCACTTATATTTGTTGAGGGTGGCGTTTTCGGGAGCATGTGTCTCATTGTCAACTCAGACCATAACTGATCTCAAAGTTTTCATAGGTTAGGGTGTTATAGTGGGGGTGGGATATTATGGTGGGAGTATGAGTATACTTGGTGAATATTAGGAGTTATTATGTCGAAAAGTGCGTGTGAGTTATAATGTGTAGGGTGTAAGGGTAAGTAAAGGGTGTTGAGTATATGTGTAGGGTGAAGTTTGATATGTTCGTAAAATTTCATATTGTTTGGTTGTATAACGTTGGTTATATCTGTGTTGTTTATGAAGAATTTGTAGGTTGTATCCTATGTCTACGTAGTCATGTTTTGTGGATTTGAGATGATCGACGAAGTGTGATTGGTAATTATTGCTTGTTAATGCGTTTATACGTTCTTGGTACCGTGTGTAAAAAGACCTTCTTGTCTGGTGAATGTAAAAACTGGGGCAAGTTAGTTTTTAAAATCTAGCGGTGTTGTAGATATCGTTGATTTTGTTGTTTGGTTTAAATTGTTTATTCAGAGTGTTGTGTGAGTAGTAGGCTATTTTGTATTTGTATTTCTGTAGTATATTGGTTAGATTGTGGGTTTTGGATGTTTTGTACGGTATTCAATTTGTACGGTTGTATAATTTATCAATCATTATTGTATTGCCTCCATTAGTTTCTGCTACGTGTTTATGGTGTTTAATTCTAGGCAGTGTTCTTCTTTGTCTAACGGTGTTTGAAGCAGGTGATATATCATGGTGTTGTAATTGGGTAGTTTATGTTGGTGTGGGTGGTTTAAAGAGATGTGAATGGTAGTATTGGTGTTGGTGGGAGCACTAACAAACCTAACACTATAAGTAATCAAACTTCGCCAATCATTTCAAATCCACAAAACATGACTACATAAACATAGCACCCAACCTAAAAATTCTTCATAAACAACACACAAAAATAACCAACGTTACACAATCGAACAATACGAAATATACAAACATTTCAAGCTACACCCTCACATATTTTATACGTATCAACACCCAATTACATTATAACTTTCACACACTTTTCGACAAATAACTCCTAATACTCATCAAGTACACCTAAACCCCCAATATAATATCCTACCCCCACCATAACTCCCTAACGTAGGTTAGGGAACCCTAACCTAACGTAGGTTAGGGTGTTCGTAGGAACACCTTGAGATCAGTTACGGTCTGAGTTGACAATGAGACATATCCCGAAAAAGCTGTCCTCGACAAATATAAGTAAGTGCTACTATAGGCAAGTTTATAAAATATTTACAAGTGGTTTAGTGAAAACTAGTAGCTCACATGAAGATGGAATCAACAAATATAAAAATAAAAATCATTCTCAAAGATCAAGCAATAGAAAACATTTTGATGGGGTGAAACTGAAATAAGCTATTGTTAACCCTAGAACAGATGGCTCTACTGTGCAGCTGATTTTAGTCCCTGTGGGTCATAATGACCCGCATTTTAAAAAATGTCAGTTTGTTTAGTAAATGCAATTTTTATGTTTTGATCTATTTTATCATACTATAAGAGATGTATAAGGAATTTTAAAAAACATGGATTTTAATTACTACATCTTTATTGTATAATGACAATAACATAAATATGTAGTATTTTATGGACATGAAGAATATAACCACAATATATATATATATATATATATATATATATATATATATATATATATATATATATATATATATATATGAAGTTAATATATTGCTATTGTAAGTAATTTTTAAGTGGAAAAATTACTTACAATAGTAATATATTAACTTCATAAAATCAGTGTAACAGAAAAACAATGGATAACGTAAAATATCAAGAATATATATATATATATATATATATATATATATATATATATAGATTTTTTGGTCTAGGAGACTGACAGACTTATCTTGGTAAGAGTCCACACTGTAGTCTTGAAATAGAAACACATAAAAGCACTTAAACAATGATATATTTCAACTACACAGTGGTCTTTATCAATCAAAAAAAAAAAAAAAAAAAAAAAAAAAAAAAAAAAAATATATATATATATATATATATATATATATATATATAATTTTAAATCCAAAAGATTATAATGGTTTCATTAAATGTATAAATTAGACTTCATTATTTAAATAGCATATAGTTATCCTAAATAAAAAATTATTTCAACATTTAATAAAATGAACCATGATAAATTTTGAAAGTCATTAAATGAAGACTTTTCTTTGAAAACATATTATTTTTTCACTGCAAGTTTACAAAGTTTAATTGAAAATTACTAAGATATGAACATGAAATACCTTATAGCTAATGTAAAAAGAGTTAATTTTTCATCTAGACTTTTTAAACAGGCCAGTTAATAAACTCGACTATTTTCTGTAAAATTTCATTTGTAAAAAAAACTGCCAAGCTTTCAGTGGGCAGTTGGCATTTTTTTACTTCCCTTTATTTAGTGCCAGGAAGTTTCAATGCAATATTCTTTAGACTTGAACGAATTGCTTGGATAGGTTCAGCTATTTTTTATTTTATTTTATCTTTATCAAAAAAGTGTCCTCTGTAAGCAAGAGGAATCATCACCCACAGTAGAGTTTCAAGCATCATCATCCTTAGTACTCCCTCCTCTTCACTCCGTTCTGTGCCATTATTTCTAAACAGATCACCAGCTCTTTCTTCTTCTCTATCAGCTTCAACTCCCAAACTCAATTTCAACAATGTTAGAGACTCTTTTTGTGAGAAGGACCATCGTCAAAAGCTGCTAAAAATCTGCCTATTATACTATTATCCATGGTAAACCTTTATTAAATGTAAAATGACAATCTATTTTACTTTATATTAATCCAAATAACCTTAACCTAAGAAAACTCAAGTGTTACCAATTAATTTTCTGCATTCACGAATAGTCGCTGTGGGTCACCATGACCCAAACATCACTATTACGGCTGACAGCTGCATTCAAACTCAGCAAAAACAAGCA
The DNA here is from genome assembly GCA_036971475.1 of Prosapia bicincta. Lineage (NCBI taxonomy): Eukaryota > Metazoa > Arthropoda > Insecta > Hemiptera > Cercopidae > Prosapia > Prosapia bicincta. The sequence continues at coordinate 23,714,550 of JBAIZL010000008.1, forward strand.
AATAGTGTAGTAAAGGGTGAGGTAGGAATGTACAAGGAATGACGTCTGGCAATCAGCGACGATGTAGGAGTAAAAGAGGGAGTAAAAGCTGCACGGGTCACCATGACTCACAGCGACTATTCTAGGGTTAAACCCCAAGTTACTCTAAAAAATGTGTCAAGTAAATCAAACATAAATATAATTTATTATTTCATAATTTGAAATGTGTACAGGTTTGTGTTGGGTCAATCATTGAAATCTCAATCCAGTACTCAATTGGTTTATGTAAGATTTTGGAACCAATCAAACAGAAGATGTTCACTTATATGGATAGACTACAATGGTAATCCCACTGTGTACAAGATAATAGAACCATATGAAATATTTGATTTTAATACATATGTATCGCATCCATGGATATTTCAAGATCCGTATAATGGAGAAGTCTTGTTGGGAAACAGGCAAGCTATTTTCATGCCTGCTGTACGTGCAAAGTCTGATGCAGGGGCTCAAGTAGTTATTACAGAACTAAATGAAACAAGAACTCTTATTAGCATAACAGAGCTGCAGTCATGCTGTCCTATCTGTGCAATGTTCGGTTAATACAAACTAGCTGTAGTATATTTTATATTTTGTTTAATAAACAAGTCATTTTTACAAATAGGAAGTAAAAAGTTTTTAAAGTCAATTGCTACTTAAATCAACAAAGAAAAATTGATTTTAATTTATTTTTATTTTATAATTACAATTAATATAATTATGTATCTAGACCTAACTATGTCAGAATAACAATATTGGTGAAATAGAAAGCGAGAATAATTTCCTTGCAATTTTCCATTTTCCTTTCTATGTATAGTGATTATTATTTTTATTTGTTACTACTTATACTCATTTTTTTGTTTGTTTGTCGTTTGTATTGTAGTATAGTTTCTTTTCACTTTCCTTTCGCATTGTCCGTTTGTGAAGCAAAGTTCAAATAACCAAATAACGTTAATCCAGTTTGTTTGTTTATTTTATTCTTTTTAATCCTAGAGCATTATTTATAATATTTTGTTGTGATAGCCATTGCAACAATTTAAGGTTATACAATGGTGCTTTTTCATATAGATCTTTAAGAAGTTCATTTCTAGCTATGGAAAGTTGCCAAAAAGGGCTCCAGTTGGAACTTGCAGATACTCAGTTCTAATGGAATCTAGACCCCTCACATTATTATAATTTAAATATTTAATAAAAAATTGAATAAACTCTATTAACACCAATTATCATCGAGTACAGGTTTAAAAAAATGTATTTGAGCTTGATTTTATGAATAAAAACGTATTTTATTAATTATTGATAATTTGTACAAGATATATGTCAGGAGAGTGTGAGCTAATACAAGGAATTTGTACAAGATATATGTCGGGAGAGTGTGAGCTAATACAAGGAATTTGTACAAGATATATGTCAGGAGAGTGTGAGCTAATACAAGGAATTTGTACAAGATATATGTCAGGAGAGTGTGAGCTAATACAAGGAATTTGTACAAGATATATGTCAGGAGAGTGTGAGCTAATTCAAGGAATTTGTACAAGATATATGTCAGGAGAGTGCGAGCTAATACAAGGAATTTGTACAAGATATATGTCAGGAGAGTGTGAGCTAATACAAGGAATTTGTACAAGATATATGTCAGGAGAGTGTGAGCTAATACAAGGAATTTGTACAAGATATATGTCAGGAGAGTGTGAGCTAATACAAGGAATTTGTACAAGATATATGTCAGGAGAGTGTGAGCTACTTCAAGGAATTTGTACAAGATATATGTCAGGAGAGTGCGAGCTAATACAAGGAATTTGTACAAGATATAAGTCAGGAGAGTGTGAGCTAATACAAGGAATTTGTACAAGATATATGTCAGGAGAGTGTGAGCTAATACAAGGAATTTGTACAAGATATATGTCAGGAGAGTGTGAGCTAATACAAGGAATTTGTAAAAGATATATATATATATATATATATATATATATATATATATATATATGTGTCAGGAGAGTGTGAGCTAATACAAGGAATTTGTACAAGATATATATATGTCAGGAGAGTGTGAGCTAATACAAGGAATTTGTACAAGATATATATATATGTCAGGAGAGTGTGAGCTAATACAAGGAATTTGTACAAGATATATATATGTCAGGAGAGTGTGAGCTAATACAAGGAATTTGTACAAGATATATATATATCAGGAGAGTGTGAGGTAATACAAGGAATTTGTACAAGATATATGTCAGGAGAGTGTGAGCTAGTACAAGGAATTTGTACAAGATATATGTCAGGAGAGTGTGAGCTAATACAAGGAATTTGTACAAGATATATGTCAGGAGAGTGCGAGCTAATACAAGGAATTTGTACAAGATATATGTCAGGAGAGTGTGAGCTAATACAAGGAATTTGTACAAGATATATGTCAGGAGAGTGTGAGCTAATACAAGGAATTTGTACAAGATATATGTCAGGAGAGTGTGAGCTAATACAAGGAATTTGTAAAAGATATATATATATATATATATATATATATATATATATATATATATATGTCAGGAGAGTGTGAGCTAATACAAGGAATTTGTACAAGATATATATATGTCAGGAGAGTGTGAGCTAATACAAGGAATTTGTACAAGATATATATATGTCAGGAGAGTGTGAGCTAATACAAGGAATTTGTACAAGATATATATATATGTCAGGAGAGTGTGAGCTAATACAAGGAATTTGTACAAGATATATATGTATGTCAGGAGAGTGTGAGCTAATACAAGGAATTTGTACAAGATATATATATGTCAGGAGAGTGTGAGCTAATACAAGGAATTTGTACAAGATATATATATATCAGGAGAGTGTGAGCTAATACAAGGAATTTGTACAAGATATATGTCAGGAGAGTGTGAGCTAATACAAGGAATTTGTATAAGATATATGTCAGGAGAGTGTGAGCTAATACAAGGAATTTGTACAAGATATATGTCAGGAGAGTGTGAGCTAATACAAGGAATTTGTACAAGATATATGTCAGGAGAGTGTGAGCTAATACAAGGAATTTGTATAAGATATATGTCAGGAGAGAGTGAGCTAATACAAGGAATTTGTACAAGATATATGTCAGGAGAGTGTGAGCTAATACAAGGAATTTGTACAAGATATATGTCGGGAGAGTGTGAGCTAATACAAGGAATTTGTACAAGATATATGTCAGGAGAGTGTGAGCTAATACAAGGAATTTGTACAAGATATATGTCAGAAGAGTGTGAGCTAATACAAGGAATTTGTACAAGATATATGTCAGGAGAGTGTGAGCTAATACAAGGAATTTGTACAAGATATATGTCAGGAGAGTGTGAGCTAATACAAGGAATTTGTACAAGATATATGTCAGGAGAGTGTGAGCTAATACAAGGAATTTGTACAAGATATATGTCAGGAGAGTGTGAGCTAATACAAGGAATTTGTACAAGATATATGTCAGGAGAGTGCGAGCTAATACAAGGAATTTGTACAAGATATATGTCAGGAGAGTGCGAGCTAATACAAGGAATTTGTACAAGATATATGTCAGGAGAGTGTGAGCTAATACAAGGAATTTGTACAAGATATATGTCAGGAGAGTGTGAGCTAATACAAGGAATTTGTACAAGATATATGTCAGGAGAGTGTGAGCTAATTCAAGGAATTTGTACAAGATATATGTCAGGAGAGTGCGAGTTAATACAAGGAATTTGTACAAGATATATGTCAGGAGAGTGTGAGCTAATACAAGGAATTTGTACAACATATATGTCAGGAGAGTGTGAGCTAATACAAGGAATTTGTACAAGATATATGTCAGGAGAGTGTGAGCTAATACAAGGAATTTGTATAAGATATATGTCAGGAGAGTGTGAGCTAATAAAAGGAATTTGTACAAGATATATGTCAGGAGAGTGTGAGCTAATACAAGGAATTTGTAAAAGATATATGTCAGGAGAGTGTGAGCTAATACAAGGAATTTGTACAAGATATAGGTCAGGAGAGTGTGAGCTAATACAAGGAATTTGTACAAGATATATGTCAGGAGAGTGTGAGCTAATACAAGGAATTTGTACAAGATATATGTCAGGAGAGTGTGAGCTAATACAAGGAATTTGTACAAGATATATGTCAGGAAAGTGTGAGCTAATACAAGGAATTTGTACAAGATATATGTCAGGAAAGTGTGAGCTAATACAAGGAATTTGTACAAGATATATGTCAGGAAAGTGTGAGCTAATACAAGGAATTTGTACAAGATATATGTCAGGAAAGTGTGAGCTAATACAAGGAATTTGTACAAGATATATGTCAGGAAAGTGTGAGCTAATACAAGGAATTTGTACAAGATATATGTCAGGAGAGTGTGAGCTAATACAAGGAATTTAATAAAAAGAACTGAAATCATCTCTAGGAATATATATATAGTACATACAATAATATATCATGTAACAAAAAAATATTATATATACAATTTTGAGTTTAGATTAGGGAAAGAAATATGTATTATGTCATTTTATGAATTTTACCACCTATCTGGCAAAACTTGACATTAAATCTAAATAGTAATAGCCATACATAAACTTAATAAACATCTATTTAAAACTATAATTGTTATTGCCAAGTTATAAATAGGTGAGAGCAGAAAATATTTAATATGGTAAATTATTCTGTGATACCCATAGATTTATAAGCATCCTATTTAATTGTTTATAAACATTTGTTCTACTAGTGATTATAAATAAAGCCTTCTGCTTCACCAATCCATTTACCTCTCTGATGGGCGTATGGTTGAAAGCAGTAAATAAAGTTACTTTGGCTGCTATATCTAACAATCTGGTTTTTTTATGAATAAGATTTTATTTATATCTACATATTTTTTTTCCTTACTTCTCTGTCTTATTTTATTTCACAATTCTTAACATTTTTGTGAACAAATGAAAAAAGGATGTTCCAAAGGCACTTTTTAATATTTTACAATGAAGCCCATCTATTCAAGAATGTCACAGACTTTGGCAAGACTTAGTAGGCTTTGGTCAAGACAAACATAAGAAGTACAACGGGTATAAATTACCTGCAAGTCTTGATTAAAATTGAATTTGTGAATCTAGCAATTTTTCTCACTTAACACCATCCTTTATAAAATTTATATATGTATTTGTGCATAGACACCCATATCCAGAGCAAGGGGCGCAACCACCCCCTTACCTTATCCTTAGATTAAAAAACAAAATAAATATCCAGAGTCATATGAAGACCAGTGGAGTTTTATGAGAAAGTTATTTTTTATATTGGTAGATTGTAGGACATGACTTATGTTTGTCCACTGTAGCAATGCCTTCACTTCCAGTTAGAAGTCACTATACTTCCACATGGACGCCCTTGGATTTGTGCCACCTAAAGCATTACTCTTAACATTGTTGTTAATAAATAAGTTGAAATATTCCACCTAATATTAGGAATGATGTTTCAAGCTCTGGAAGGTTTGATGTTTCTTACGTAATTCCCTCTTTTATTTTAGGACAATTGAAACACAAAAATAATTAGGAAAATGAGTTTTGACATTGCCTTTTCCAAATTATATCCTTTTTGCAGCAGTTTGTTGAAATCCTGCATGTACTATGTTGCTTATGCAATTTTAATATTTTAATAACTAATAAATGAATTTAAAAAACAAATAAATCATTTGTTTTTCACTCACTATCAAAGTTTACTTTTTATATCAATATTAAACATTCATAAATTAAATAACCTTCAATATTTTTAATCATAGATTAACAATCTGTAACAATTAAGCAATTATTTGATAAATAAATAAATTAACATTTATATTAAAATAGAATTTACACTATAATGTAGGCTACGCATTAGTTAGACAACCATTTATTACTATTTTTAATACGTTTAAAGTCAATTTATTTTTGGCATAAACATACGATTTAGTGTTTTTAGTTACACAAATGATAAAAATATATTAAAAAAATCAAGTAAATTTGTAAAAAATTAATTCAAATTTCATAAATGTATTTGTGTTTTAAGTAACGCTCTGCGTCCGTGCGTGCGTGCTTGTGTGTGTGTCCGCACGCGTGCGTGCGTACGAGTACGGCTACGAGTGTATGTACGCGCGCGCGTACGTAATGTATGGGTCCGATCTGTTGTAACCAAAGGGCCACCCACGTAGTGGCAAACTCTTGTCAATTCAGTTGAAAAATTCAGCTATATACTCATGCAAACCCTTGTGACCTCGGCTACAAGTGTTGCTTATATTAAACTATATATCAGATGTTTTCAAGTATAATTTTAAAGAAAACACTTGCACCTCTGTCTATTCAAGTTTTTTACCGATTTTTAATGCTAGATAATTATAAATAAGCTCCTTCCATAAAATTGTTGAAGTATTAAGGTGATCCATCGCTGATTATACTCTATCCAGATAGGCCTACTACTGTTGTAGAGCAGATGTAAGGTCTACTCGCCTCCCGGCTCGACAAGACTGGAATCTGTCAAAATCTGATGGACACTTCCGGCACATCTGGAAGGCAAAGTACGATCAGATAACTTATACATCTTTGTGCAGAGGATACATTACATAACTACATTACATTATTACTATGATAGATAAGCTTAAAAATAATTTATCAAACTTATTTACTTTTCAAATCTATCACGAACCCCTGGCTTTGCAGAAACAAAAAATCACACATATTTACAGAAACGCATATTACATAAATCTATTGTTACCTTCAATGCTAGAATTCGAATTTCCTTATACTTTGTCATAACCAAGGAAATAAACTTTGCCCTTTTTTAGGATATCGTTTAGCTATTTAGAGCGAAACCGGTTGAACTTAGCCCTATACAGTATTAAGTGATTTAGATGATGCCCCGACAGTAGCGACACTACGATCTACAAAATAAGCTTCGTTCAATATTTTGTTATTATTTGACACTTAACGATATATAAAAGGGATACGTACAAACTTCAGTAAAAATAACAAAATGAAGGGATCCAGAATAATCCATTTAACCCCTTTAACTTAGAATTAAAATTTTTATTCTAGATCTACATACAACCCTTTTGGTTCTTAGCCACTTATTAAACTGTTCTCTATATAGGCCTCTCCTAGTATTTTTGAAGCATGGGAGCAACTCTTTGACTGCCATTCCCTGTAAACTGTAGTTGTTATGCAGCGAACCAGTTACTGTCTGGCTGGTAACGTCTCCAACTATAGTTTGATTTAAAACAGAATAGGATTCTACGTATGTGAAATCGGTCAGTGGGAGGCTACCGCCGCCTGGGCCAATAGGAAATTCACATCTTGCTGCGTGGGCGAGCCTTATTGCTAATTCCACGTTAAACTTTCGTTCGTCGCTCAGTTTCATTGTAGCTTTAGTGGAGTAATTTACTAGTGCTGTAGCTTCCTTCTGCAATTTCAGTTTTGCTTCCCTTCAACAGTCTTTTTCAAGACTTTACTATCTCAATCTATATAAAAAGTTAACTCGAAATGTTTTTTTTTTTTTTTAATTCCTTCTATTACCTCACGATCTCCTTACATTCGTTAATAAAATACGTTTTTATTCATCCAATTAAGTTTAAATACATTTTTTAAACCTACAGTTTATGACAATTAATTTTAATAAAGTTTTTTCAAATATTTATTCAATAATTTAATTACAAAAATTTGGGGTCTGGGTCGGTTTCGAACTGTGTCTGTTCATCAAAGTCTAGCGCTTTAAATTGTTGCCATGGTAACCACACAATACCATAAGTAGGCCTAAATGCTCTAGGATTACATATTAATGAACGAAAGAATAAAATTAACTAGCAAACTGGATTGACGTTATCAAACCATGCTTCACAAACCAAAAATACGAAAGGAAAGCGAAAAGAGTTTACAACACAATGCAAGCGACGAAAAAACCATATAAATAGTAACAAATGAAAATAATAGTACAATACCATACACGAAAAAAAAATTGAAAACTGCAAAGAAATTCACTTTCTATTTTGCCACTTAATATTCTTATTCTGGCATATTTATATTAATTGTAATTATAATATGAATAGAAACTCCAATAAAATGTTTCTTTAATAATTTAAGTTGGAATTGACTTGAAAAAAAATAGTATATTACTTATTTTCTTGTGTCACGTGTGTCTCAACGCAATACTAATCGCTAATGTAAACGCAGATAATGCTTATGTCACATCCTAATCTATTTATAGCCGTGATAACTGACAATTGTTTACATTATTATGGCAGATTACTCGTTCGGACGTCCATACATTTGGGTCATTGTCTCCTATTTTTATTAATCAGTTCATTCCCTTTTATTGACAGTTATCGTTTATCCATGTGTCAGAGTTATATATACCCATTATTTATATAATACCATTATACATTTATATAATAAATTACACATTTTATGTAAATTTAAGTAGATAATTAATTTTGAAAGTGTATATATTTAGTGCAAATTTGTGTGTGTAAATAAATTAAATTTCACAAAAGTTCAAAAAAAATTTTTGGTTAAACTATAGACTGAAATAATACAAAAAAATAAATCAATTTTCAATGAACAAAAATGCAATTTATTCGAAGAAAGAGATGAAATTGGTAACATTTTTACTGATAGTTTCTTAATATGAATGAATACCGATCCTTTTTTGTGGTTTTTCAGGTCCCTGTTACTCGTATCTATCACTATATATATATATATCATTTTAAACCGAATCTCTATACTTTGTATTAATTAAAACTATATTTTCCTGAAAATTAGTCTTTTTCTTAATCAAAATGTGTAAAAAGTGAGCACTATATCAAAAATGTTTGTTGATTTATAATAAGTACTTACTTTCCTGACGAATAGTATCCATTTGACCAAATTAAAATCGATTTAATAGTTTTTACTAAATGCGTCTTTAAAGTTGAAAAACATTTGACACTTAGAAGAAAGTAGCAATCATAGTTTACCTGTACGTTCTCTCATATCAGTGTCGTAGCAGGTGAAATTTATGATAACGAGAACATCGAATAATGTTATGTAAGCACTTATTCTATCTCTCTGGCATAGTTAAGGACTTATTCTGTAACTTTTTTTTCTACAATATCCGAATTTCCAATATACATGGACCACTGTCAATCGGGGCGAAAGAGGTGTTGTGTGTGACCAGTGGCGCAGCGCTATGGATCTATGTAGCAGCAGCTCCAGGGTGCAAAGACTCCAAAGAGGCAGAACTCCAAAAAATTCAGACATTTAGAATAGTGTATTTGGAATTTATTTTACTTTGTAAATAACTTAACTAGAACAAATTTTTCTGTACTGTAATCCATAATTATAATCTCTAATATTTTACTACGACTCTGAAAAATAATAATGTACTTCGATAAGCGAGTGTTGGGTGGAATGTGACTGGTGATACTTGCTAGTGTTCAATAATATGAGTCGGTCAGTTCCAGTTGGATATTAGGTGAAATTGGGCTCGCCAATTCCTAGAAAACTAAAAATAGCTCACTCAGCTCCCACTTTTTCCCCTACCTAAACTTATCTCGAATCCACTGTTACAGTACTTCTTATTCGATTCTCAGTAGTGAGTCGTGATGATCGTTGTTTGAGGGGTTCAAATATTTGACCTTTTGTTCAGCTGTTTCCCTGCTCTGAATGTACTTGTGATCCATTGCGTTTTTTTTAAATTCTGGATCAGAAATTCAAGTTTATAGATGTGAATTTAGTAAGATTGTGTAATTTACTCTTTACAAATATTTTCTATTATTATTTATAATGTGGAGTGGTGCGGAGAATCGCGAAAGAAGGAAAGAAAATAAAGGAACTGAACAAATGGAACAAGAAAGTTATCTTCTTACTTATTGAAATCATTAGGTAACATCGAAAGTGAAATTCCTGGACTACAACTTCTGTGTAATGAACGTGAATCAAAAACGTGAGTTAGAACAATCAAGACTCAGCCATAGCAAATACAGAGTCTTCGGATCTTCAGACAACTTACTATCCTTAAGTGAGAGTCCTGAACAACTTTTCCCTAATGAAACTGGACCTAGAAGAAGGTTATAAATACAGTCTTCATATCTTCAGACAACTTACTACGCTTAAGTGAGAATCCTAAACAGCTTTTCCCTAATGAATCTGGACCTAGAAGAAGGTTATAAATACAGTCTTCATATCTTCAGACAACTTACTATGCTTAAGTGAGAATCCTAAACAACTTTTCCCTAATGAATCTGGACCTAGAAGAAGGTTATAAATACAGTCTTCAGATCTTCAGACAACTTCCTACGCTTAAGTGAGAATCCTAAACAACTTTTCCCTAATGAATCTGGACCTAGAAGAAGGTTATAAATACAGAGTCTTCGGATCTTCAGATAACTTACTATGCTTAAGTGAGAATCCTAAACAGCTTTTCCCTAATGAATCTGGACCTAGAAGAAGGTTATAAATACAGAGTCTTCGGATCTTCAGACAACTTACTATGCTTAAGTGAGAATCCTAAACAACCTTTCCCTAATGAATCTGGACCTAGAAGAAGGTTATAAATACAGTCTTCAGATCTTCAGACAACTTACTATGCTTAAGTGAGAATCCTAAACAGCTTTTCCCTAATGAAACTGGACCTAGAAGAAGGTTATAAATACAGAGTCTTCGGATCTTCAGATAACTTACTTAAGTGAGGCTTAAGTGAGAATCCTGAACAACCTTTCCCTAATGAATCTGGATCTATCAGAAGGTTATAAATACAGTCTTCATATCTTCAGACAATTTACTATGCTTAAGTGAGAATCCTAAACAGCTTTTCCCTAATGAAACTGGACCTAGAAGAAGGTTATAAATACAGTCTTCATATCTTCAGACAACTTACTATGCTTAAGTGAGAATCCTAAACAGCTTTTCCCTAATGAAACTGGACCTAGAAGAAGGTTATAAATACAGTCTTCATATCTTCAGACAACTTACTATGCTTAAGTGAGAATCCTAAACAGCTTTTCCCTAATGAAACTGGACCTAGAAGAAGGTTATAAATACAGTCTTCATATCTTCAGACAACTTACTACGCTTAAGTGAGAATCCTAAACAGCTTTTCCCTAATGAATCTGGACCTAGAAGAAGGTTATAAATACAGTCTTCATATCTTCAGACAACTTACTATGCTTAAGTGAGAATCCTAAACAGCTTTTCCCTAATGAATCTGGACCTAGCAGAAGGTTATAAATACAGTCTTCATATCTTCAGACAACTTACTATGCTTAAGTGAGAATCCTAAACAGCTTTTCCCTAATGAATCTGGACCTAGAAGAAGGTTATAAATACAGTCTTCATATCTTCAGACAACTTACTATGCTTAAGTGAGAATCCTAAACAGCTTTTCCCTAATGAATCTGGACCTAGAAGAAGGTTATAAATACAGTCTTCATATCTTCAGACAACTTACTATGCTTAAGTGAGAATCCTAAACAGCTTTTCCCTAATGAATCTGGACCTAGCAGAAGGTTATAAATACAGTCTTCATATCTTCAGACAACTTACTATGCTTAAGTGAGAATCCTAAACAGCTTTTCCCTAATGAATCTGGACCTAGAAGAAGGTTATAAATACAGTCTTCATATCTTCAGACAACTTACTATACTTAAGTGAGAATCCTAAACAGCTTTTCCCTAATGAATCTGGACCTAGCAGAAGGTTATAAATACAGTCTTCATATCTTCAGACAACTTACTATGCTTAAGTGAGAATCCTAAACAGCTTTTCCCTAATGAATCTGGACCTAGCAGAAGGTTATAAATACAGTCTTCATATCTTCAGACAACTTACTATGCTTAAGTGAGAATCCTACACAGCTTTTCCCTAATGAATCTGGACCTAGAAGAAGGTTATAAATACAGTCTTCATATCTTCAGACAACTTACTATGCTTAAGTGAGAATCCTAAACAGCTTTTCCCTAATGAATCTGGACCTAGCAGAAGGTTATAAATACAGTCTTCATATCTTCAGACAAGTTACTATGCTTAAGTGAGAATCCTAAACAGCTTTTCCCTAATGAATCTGGACCTAGAAGAAGGTTATAAATACAGTCTTCATATCTTCAGACAACTTACTATGCTTAAGTGAGAATCCTAAACAGCTTTTCCCTAATGAATCTGGACCTAGCAGAAGGTTATAAATACAGTCTTCATATCTTCAGACAACTTACTATGCTTAAGTGAGAATCCTAAACAGCTTTTCCCTAATGAATCTGGACCTAGCAGAAGGTTATAAATACAGTCTTCATATCTTCAGACAACTTACTATGCTTAAGTGAGAATCCTAAACAGCTTTTCCCTAATGAATCTGGACCTAGCAGAAGGTTATAAATACAGTCTTCATATCTTCAGACAACTTACTATGCTTAAGTGAGAATCCTAAACAGCTTTTCCCTAATGAATCTGGACCTAGCAGAAGGTTATAAATACAGTCTTCATATCTTCAGACAACTTACTATGCTTAAGTGAGAATCCTAAACAGCTTTTCCCTAATGAATCTGGACCTAGCAGAAGGTTATAAATACAGTCTTCATATCTTCAGACAACTTACTATGCTTAAGTGAGAATCCTAAACAGCTTTTCCCTAATGAATCTGGACCTAGCAGAAGGTCATAAATACAGTCTTCATATCTTCAGACAACTTACTATGCTTAAGTGAGAATCCTAAACAGCTTTTCCCTAATGAATCTGGACCTAGCAGAAGGTTATAAATACAGTCTTCATATCTTCAGACAACTTACTATGCTTAAGTGAGAATCCTAAACAGCTTTTCCCTAATGAATCTGGACCTAGCAGAAGGTTATAAATACAGTCTTCATATCTTCAGACAACTTACTATGCTTAAGTGAGAATCCTAAACAGCTTTTCCCTAATGAATCTGGACCTAGCAGAAGGTTATAAATACAGTCTTCATATCTTCAGAGAACTTACTATGCTTAAGTGAGAATCCTAAACAGCTTTTCCCTAATGAATCTGGACCTAGCAGAAGGTTATAAATACAGTCTTCATATCTTCAGACAACTTACTATGCTTAAGTGAGAATCCTAAACAGCTTTTCCCTAATGAATCTGGACCTAGAAGAAGGTTATAAATACAGTCTTCATATCATCAGACAACTTACTATGCTTAAGTGAGAATCCTAAACAGCTTTTCCCTCATGAATCTGGACCTAGCAGAAGGTTATAAATACAGTCTTCATATCTTCAGACAACTTACTATGCTTAAGTGAGAATCCTAAACAGCTTTTCCCTAATGAATCTGGACCTAGAAGAAGGTTATAAATACAGTCTTCATATCTTCAGACAACTTACTATGCTTAAGTGAGAATCCTAAACAGCTTTTCCCTAATGAATCTGGACCTAGCAGAAGGTTATAAATACAGTCTTCATATCTTCAGACAACTTACTATGCTTAAGTGAGAATCCTAAACAGCTTTTCCCTAATGAATCTGGACCTAGAAGAAGGTTATAAATACAGTCTTCATATCTTCAGACAACTTACTATGCTTAAGTGAGAATCCTAAACAGCTTTTCCCTAATGAATCTGGACCTAGCAGAAGGTTATAAATACAGTCTTCATATCTTCAGACAACTTACTATGCTTAAGTGAGAATCCTAAACAGCTTTTCCCTAATGAATCTGGACCTAGAAGAAGGTTATAAATACAGTCTTCATATCTTCAGACAACTTACTATGCTTAAGTGAGAATCCTAAACAGCTTTTCCCTAATGAATCTGGACCTAGAAGAAGGTTATAAATACAGTCTTCATATCTTCAGACAACTTACTATGCTTAAGTGAGAATCCTAAACAGCTTTTCCCTAATGAATCTGGACCTAGCAGAAGGTTATAAATACAGTCTTCATATCTTCAGACAACTTACTATGCTTAAGTGAGAATCCTAAACAGCTTTTCCCTAATGAATCTGGACCTAGCAGAAGGTTATAAATACAGTCTTCATATCTTCAGACAACTTACTATGCTTAAGTGAGAATCCTAAACAGCTTTTCCCTAATGAATCTGGACCTAGAAGAAGGTTATAAATACAGTCTTCATATCTTCAGACAACTTACTATGCTTAAGTGAGAATCCTAAACAGCTTTTCCCTAATGAATCTGGACCTAGAAGAAGGTTATAAATACAGTCTTCATATCTTCAGACAACTTACTATGCTTAAGTGAGAATCCTAAACAGCTTTTCCCTAATGAATCTGGACCTAGAAGAAGGTTATAAATACAGAGTCTTCATATCTTCAGACAACTTACTACGCTTAAGTGAGAATCCTAAACAGCTTTTCCCTAATGAATCTGGACCTAGAAGAAGGTTATAAATACAGAGTCTTCATATCTTCAGACAACTTACTACGCTTAAGTGAGAATCCTAAACAGCTTTTCCCTAATGAATCTGGACCTAGAAGAAGGTTATAAATACAGAGTCTTCATATCTTCAGACAACTTACTATGCTTAAGTGAGAATCCTAAACAGCTTTTCCCTAATGAATCTGGACCTAGAAGAAGGTTATAAATACAGAGTCTTCATATCTTCAGACAACTTACTACGCTTAAGTGTGAATCCTAAACAGCTTTTCCCTAATGAATCTGGACCTAGAAGAAGGTTATAAATACAGTCTTCATATCTTCAGACAACTTACTATGCTTAAGTGAGAATCCTAAACAGCTTTTCCCTAATGAATCTGGACCTAGAAGAAGGTTATAAATACAGTCTTCATATCTTCAGACAACTTACTATGCTTAAGTGAGAATCCTAAACAACTTTTCCCTAATGAATCTGGACCTAGAAGAAGGTTATAAATACAGTCTTCATATCTTCAGACAACTTACTATGCTTAAGTGAGAATCCTAAACAGCTTTTCCCTAATGAATCTGGACCTAGAAGAAGGTTATAAATACAGAGTCTTCATATCTTCAGACAACTTACTACGCTTAAGTGAGAATCCTAAACGACTTTTCCCTAATGAATCTGGACCTAGAAGAAGGTTATAAATACAGTCTTCAGATCTTCAGACAACTTACTATGCTTAAGTGAGAATCCTAAACAACTTTTCCCTAATGAATCTGGACCTAGAAGAAGGTTATAAATACAGTCTTCATATCTTCAGACAACTTACTATGCTTAAGTGAGAATCCTAAACAACTTTTCCCTAATGAATCTGGACCTAGAAGAAGGTTATAAATACAGTCTTCATATCTTCAGACAACTTACTATGCTTAAGTGAGAATCCTAAACAGCTTTTCCCTAATGAATCTGGACCTAGAAGAAGGTTATAAATACAGTCTTCATATCTTCAGACAACTTACTATGCTTAAGTGAGAATCCTAAACAGCTTTTCCCTAATGAATCTGGACCTAGCAGAAGGTTATAAATACAGTCTTCATATCTTCAGACAACTTACTATGCTTAAGTGAGAATCCTAAACAGCTTTTCCCTAATGAATCTGGACCTAGAAGAAGGTTATAAATACAGTCTTCATATCTTCAGACAACTTACTATGCTTAAGTGAGAATCCTAAACAGCTTTTCCCTAATGAATCTGGACCTAGAAGAAGGTTATAAATACAGTCTTCATATCTTCAGACAACTTACTATGCTTAAGTGAGAATCCTAAACAGCTTTTCCCTAATGAATCTGGACCTAGCAGAAGGTTATAAATACAGTCTTCATATCTTCAGACAACTTACTATGCTTAAGTGAGAATCCTAAACAGCTTTTCCCTAATGAATCTGGACCTAGCAGAAGGTTATAAATACAGTCTTCATATCTTCAGACAACTTACTATGCTTAAGTGAGAATCCTAAACAGCTTTTCCCTAATGAATCTGGACCTAGAAGAAGGTTATAAATACAGTCTTCATATCTTCAGACAACTTACTATGCTTAAGTGAGAATCCTAAACAGCTTTTCCCTAATGAATCTGGACCTAGAAGAAGGTTATAAATACAGTCTTCATATCTTCAGACAACTTACTATGCTTAAGTGAGAATCCTAAACAGCTTTTCCCTAATGAATCTGGACCTAGAAGAAGGTTATAAATACAGAGTCTTCATATCTTCAGACAACTTACTACGCTTAAGTGAGAATCCTAAACAGCTTTTCCCTAATGAATCTGGACCTAGAAGAAGGTTATAAATACAGAGTCTTCATATCTTCAGACAACTTACTACGCTTAAGTGAGAATCCTAAACAGCTTTTCCCTAATGAATCTGGACCTAGAAGAAGGTTATAAATACAGAGTCTTCATATCTTCAGACAACTTACTATGCTTAAGTGAGAATCCTAAACAGCTTTTCCCTAATGAATCTGGACCTAGAAGAAGGTTATAAATACAGAGTCTTCATATCTTCAGACAACTTACTACGCTTAAGTGAGAATCCTAAACAGCTTTTCCCTAATGAATCTGGACCTAGAAGAAGGTTATAAATACAGTCTTCATATCTTCAGACAACTTACTATGCTTAAGTGAGAATCCTAAACAGCTTTTCCCTAATGAATCTGGACCTAGAAGAAGGTTATAAATACAGTCTTCATATCTTCAGACAACTTACTATGCTTAAGTGAGAATCCTAAACAACTTTTCCCTAATGAATCTGGACCTAGAAGAAGGTTATAAATACAGAGTCTTCGGATCTTCAGACAACTTACTACGCTTAAGTGAGAATCCTAAACAGCTTTTCCCTAATGAATCTGGACCTAGAAGAAGGTTATAAATACAGAGTCTTCGGATCTTCAGACAACTTACTACGCTTAAGTAAGAATCCTAAACAGCTTTTCCCTAATGAATCTGGACCTAGAAGAAGGTTATAAATACAGAGTCTTCGGATCTTCAGACAACTTACTATGCTTAAGTGAGAATCCTAAACAGCTTTTCCCTAATGAATCTGGACCTAGAAGAAGGTTATAAATACAGAGTCTTCGGATCTTCAGACAACTTACTATGCTTAAGTGAGAATCCTAAACAACTTTTCCCTAATGAATCTGGACCTAGAAGAAGGTTATAAATACAGAGTCTTCGGATCTTCAGACAACTTACTACGCTTAAGTGAGAATCCTAAACAGCTTTTCCCTAATGAATCTGGACCTAGAAGAAGGTTATAAATACAGTCTTCATATCTTCAGACAACTTACTATGCTTAAGTGAGAATCCTAAACAACTTTTCCCTAATGAATCTGGACCTAGAAGAAGGTTATAAATACAGAGTCTTCGGATCTTCAGACAACTTACTACGCTTAAGTGAGAATCCTAAACAGCTTTTCCCTAATGAATCTGGACCTAGAAGAAGGTTATAAATACAGTCTTCATATCTTCAGACAACTTACTATGCTTAAGTGAGAATCCTAAACAACTTTTCCCTAATGAATCTGGACCTAGAAGAAGGTTATAAATACAGAGTCTTCGGATCTTCAGACAACTTACTATGCTTAAGTGAGAATCCTAAACAGCTTTTCCCTAATGAATCTGGACCTAGAAGAAGGTTATAAATACAGAGTCTTCGGATCTTCAGACAACTTACTACGCTTAAGTGAGAATCCTAAACAGCTTTTCCCTAATGAATCTGGACCTAGAAGAAGGTTATAAATACAGAGTCTTCGGATCTTCAGACAACTTACTATGCTTAAGTGAGAATCCTAAACAGCTTTTCCCTAATGAATCTGGACCTAGAAGAAGGTTATAAATACAGAGTCTTCGGATCTTCAGACAACTTACTATGCTTAAGTGAGAATCCTAAACAACTTTTCCCTAATGAATCTGGACCTAGAAGAAGGTTATAAATACAGAGTCTTCGGATCTTCAGACAACTTACTACGCTTAAGTGAGAATCCTAAACAGCTTTTCCCTAATGAATCTGGACCTAGAAGAAGGTTATAAATACAGAGTCTTCGGATCTTCAGACAACTTACTACGCTTAAGTGAGAATCCTAAACAGCTTTTCCCTAATGAATCTGGACCTAGAAGAAGGTTATAAATACAGAGTCTTCGGATCTTCAGACAACTTACTACGCTTAAGTGAGAATCCTAAACAGCTTTTCCCTAATGAATCTGGACCTAGAAGAAGGTTATAAATACAGAGTCTTCGGATCTTCAGACAACTTACTATGCTTAAGTGAGAATCCTAAACAACTTTTCCCTAATGAATCTGGACCTAGAAGAAGGTTATAAATACAGAGTCTTCGGATCTTCAGACAACTTACTACGCTTAAGTGAGAATCCTAAACAGCTTTTCCCTAATGAATCTGGACCTAGAAGAAGGTTATAAATACAGTCTTCATATCTTCAGACAACTTACTATGCTTAAGTGAGAATCCTAAACAACTTTTCCCTAATGAATCTGGACCTAGAAGAAGGTTATAAATACAGAGTCTTCGGATCTTCAGACAACTTACTACGCTTAAGTGAGAATCCTAAACAGCTTTTCCCTAATGAATCTGGACCTAGAAGAAGGTTATAAATACAGTCTTCATATCTTCAGACAACTTACTATGCTTAAGTGAGAATCCTAAACAACTTTTCCCTAATGAATCTGGACCTAGAAGAAGGTTATAAATACAGAGTCTTCGGATCTTCAGACAACTTACTACGCTTAAGTGAGAATCCTAAACAGCTTTTCCCTAATGAATCTGGACCTAGAAGAAGGTTATAAATACAGAGTCTTCATATCTTCAGACAACTTACTACGCTTAAGTGAGAATCCTAAACAGCTTTTCCCTAATGAATCTGGACCTAGAAGAAGGTTATAAATACAGAGTCTTCATATCTTCAGACAACTTACTATGCTTAAGTGAGAATCCTAAACAGCTTTTCCCTAATGAATCTGGACCTAGAAGAAGGTTATAAATACAGAGTCTTCATATCTTCAGACAACTTACTACGCTTAAGTGAGAATCCTAAACAGCTTTTCCCTAATGAATCTGGACCTAGAAGAAGGTTATAAATACAGTCTTCATATCTTCAGACAACTTACTATGCTTAAGTGAGAATCCTAAACAGCTTTTCCCTAATGAATCTGGACCTAGAAGAAGGTTATAAATACAGTCTTCATATCTTCAGACAACTTACTATGCTTAAGTGAGAATCCTAAACAACTTTTCCCTAATGAATCTGGACCTAGAAGAAGGTTATAAATACAGTCTTCATATCTTCAGACAACTTACTATGCTTAAGTGAGAATCCTAAACAGCTTTTCCCTAATGAATCTGGACCTAGAAGAAGGTTATAAATACAGAGTCTTCATATCTTCAGACAACTTACTACGCTTAAGTGAGAATCCTAAACGACTTTTCCCTAATGAATCTGGACCTAGAAGAAGGTTATAAATACAGTCTTCATATCTTCAGACAACTTACTATGCTTAAGTGAGAATCCTAAACAGCTTTTCCCTAATGAATCTGGACCTAGAAGAAGGTTATAAATACAGTCTTCATATCTTCAGACAACTTACTATGCTTAAGTGAAAATCCTAAACAACTTTTCCCTAATGAATCTGGACCTAGAAGAAGGTTATAAATACAGTCTTCAGATCTTCAGACAACTTACTATGCTTAAGTGAGAATCCTAAACAACTTTTCCCTAATGAATCTGGACCTAGAAGAAGGTTATAAATACAGTCTTCATATCTTCAGACAACTTACTATGCTTAAGTGAGAATCCTAAACAACTTTTCCCTAATGAATCTGGACCTAGAAGAAGGTTATAAATACAGTCTTCATATCTTCAGACAACTTACTATGCTTAAGTGAGAATCCTAAACAGCTTTTCCCTAATGAATCTGGACCTAGAAGAAGGTTATAAATACAGAGTCTTCATATCTTCAGACAACTTACTACGCTTAAGTGAGAATCCTAAACAGCTTTTCCCTAATGAATCTGGACCTAGAAGAAGGTTATAAATACAGTCTTCATATCTTCAGACAACTTACTATGCTTAAGTGAGAATCCTAAACAACTTTTCCCTAATGAATCTGGACCTAGAAGAAGGTTATAAATACAGTCTTCATATCTTCAGACAACTTACTATGCTTAAGTGAGAATCCTAAACAACTTTTCCCTAATGAATCTGGACCTAGAAGAAGGTTATAAATACAGTCTTCATATCTTCAGACAACTTACTATGCTTAAGTGAGAATCCTAAACAGCTTTTCCCTAATGAATCTGGACCTAGAAGAAGGTTATAAATACAGTCTTCATATCTTCAGACAACTTACTATGCTTAAGTGAGAATCCTAAACAGCTTTTCCCTAATGAATCTGGACCTAGAAGAAGGTTATAAATACAGTCTTCATATCTTCAGACAACTTACTACGCTTAAGTGAGAATCCTAAACAGCTTTTCCCTAATGAATCTGGACCTAGAAGAAGGTTATAAATACAGTCTTCATATCTTCAGACAACTTACTATGCTTAAGTGAGAATCCTAAACAGCTTTTCCCTAATGAATCTGGACCTAGAAGAAGGTTATAAATACAGTCTTCATATCTTCAGACAACTTACTATGCTTAAGTGAGAATCCTAAACAGCTTTTCCCTAATGAATCTGGACCTAGAAGAAGGTTATAAATACAGTCTTCAGATCTTCAGACAACTTACTATGCTTAAGTGAGAATCCTAAACAGCTTTTCCCTAATGAATCTGGACCTAGAAGAAGGTTATAAATACAGTCTTCATATCTTCAGACAACTTACTATGCTTAAGTGAGAATCCTAAACAGCTTTTCCCTAATGAATCTGGACCTAGAAGAAGGTTATAAATACAGTCTTCATATCTTCAGACAACTTACTATGCTTAAGTGAGAATCCTAAACAACTTTTCCCTAATGAATCTGGACCTAGAAGAAGGTTATAAATACAGAGTCTTCAGATCTTCAGACAACTTACTATGCTTAAGTGAGAATCCTAAACAACCTTTCCCTAATGAATCTGGACCTAGCAGAAGGTTATAAATACAGTCTTCAGATCTTCAGACAACTTACTATGCCTAAGTGAGAATCCTAAACAGCTTTTCCCTAATGAATCTGGACCTAGAAGAAGGTTATAAATACAGAGTCTTCGGATCTTCAGACAACTTACTATGCTTAAGTGAGAATCCTAAACAACCTTTCCCTAATGAATCTGGACCTAGAAGAAGGTTATAAATACAGTCTTCAGATCTTCAGACAACTTACTACGCTTAAGTGAGAATCCTAAACAGCTTTTCCCTAATGAATCTGGACCTAGAAGAAGGTTATAAATACAGTCTTCATATCTTGAGACAACTTACTATGCTTAAGTGAGAATCCTAAACAGCTTTTCCCTAATGAATCTGGACCTAGAAGAAGGTTATAAATACAGTCTTCATATCTTCAGACAACTTACTATGCTTAAGTGAGAATCCTAAACAGCTTTTCTCTAATGAATCTGGACCTAGAAGAAGGTTATAAATACAGTCTTCATATCTTCAGACAACTTACTATGCTTAAGTGAGAATCCTAAACAACTTTTCCCTAATGAATCTGGACCTAGAAGAAGGTTATAAATACAGAGTCTTCAGATCTTCAGACAACTTAGGCCTACTATGCCTAAGTGAGAATCCTAAACAGCTTTTCCCTAATGAAACTGGACCTAGAAGAAGGTTATAAATACAGAGTCTTCGTATCTTCAGATAACTTACTTAAGTGAGGCTTAAGTGAGAATCCTGAACAACCTTTCCCTAATGAATCTGGATCTAGCAGAAGGTTATAAATACAGTCTTCATATCTTCAGACAACTTACTATGCTTAAGTGAGAATCCTAAACAGCTTTTCCCTAATGAAACTGGACCTAGAAGAAGGTTATAAATACAGAGTCTTCGGATCTTCAGATAACTTACTTAAGTGTGGCTTAAGTGAGAATCCTGAACAACCTTTCCCTAATGAATCTGGATCTAGAAGAAGGTTATAACATGACAATGATATGGACATTAGTTCCGTCTTGAAAAAAAATGTTTAAGAAACTTTTTCAATCTATGTTTTTTTTTGTTTTTATCTATGTAAGAAAAAACAAATAATAAATTAGGCCTTTACCAAGCTTAAAGACTATTCCCAAAGCACACTTAGGTTGAAAAAATATTGGGATTCTGATGAGAAATGGCACTTTCAATAAAATAAAGACATCCAAATAAACATAAAACAATTGACCATACTTCTCAAACATGTTATATACTAGCTACCAACAGTCTTATTGGGTATTTGAACCAGGACTAGCTACCAACAGTCTTATTGGGTATTTGAACCAGGACTAGCTACCAACAGTCTTATTGGATATTTGAACCAGGACTAGCTACCAACAGTCTTATTGGTTATTTGAACCAGGACTAGCTACCAACAGTATTATTGGGTATTTGAACCAGGACTAGCTACCAACAGTCTTATTGGGTATTTGAACCAGGACTAGCTACCAACAGTCTTATTGGTTATTTGAACCAGGACTAGCTACCAACAGTATTATTGGGTATTTGAACCAGGACTAGCTACCAACAGTCTTATTGGGTATTTGAACCAGTCATTTAATTGAGGGTTGGTTAAAGGTACGCCAGATTGGACACATTTAGGACTAAATATGCAAAACCATGAGCAATCACAAAATCTTACTAATTTAAGTGGAGTTTATTTACGCTGGCAAATAGGCCTAAACCTTTAAGAGATAAAAAAAAGGTACACACCATAACTGGAGGCATGTTTTTGTAGATGTAATTATTACATTAGCAACAAATGACTTGCCATTGAGAGAACACACGGTGTCAGATGACCATTTCTGAAAAGAATTTTCTTGAGATAATATACTTGTAAGCAAGGTATGATCTAAGTCCTAACATAATTAAACTACCTAAATTAAGTGTTACTCACCCTAGTCTCCAAACTGAAGATTAATTAATAAACATAATTGCCAGTGAAAAAGGAAACAAAATATGAAATTAAGGCAAGTTCTTTTATAATACTACTACTAATACTACTACTAATACTATTACTAATACTACTACTAATACTACTACTAATACTACTACTAATACTACTACTAATACTACTACTAATACTAGATGACATTTTAATATTATACAACGGCAACAAACGGCAAATCAAACAACTACATAATTACATTAATACCATACACCAAAACCTCACATTTAGTCTCGAGTTAGAAGAAAACAATAGAACAAACATTCTAGATCTTACTATCACTAAACACAACACTAGACATAATTTCAAAATATACAGAAAACCAACAACTATAGATATTGTTGTTACAACTCCACATCTAATCACCCCACACAACACAAACAGGCTGCTTTTAATCATATGTTACACCGTCTAATAAACATACCAATGCTACAGAAAGACTACGACGAAGAACTTAATACTATAAAATACATCGCCCAACAAAACGGCTACCAACACACACTCATAGACAACATTCTCAGAAAAATAAAACATAAACACCATCAAACAGCCACACAAACAAACCACACAAAAAATAACAAATAGGCCTACATATCCCTCACCTACCACAATAAAAACGCACACAAATAGCCTCCACATTCAAAAAACTCCATTACCAAATATCCTACAAAACAACAAACACCCTAAGAAAACATATACAACCTTTTCAAAAAGAAACTGACATATACAAACTCTCAGGTACAGTATTTACAAATTAACTTGCAACGATTGTCCCAACTATTACATCGGTCAAACCGGCAGATCATTCTACACACGCTTCGATGAACACATTACCTAAACAAAACAAACAAACCCTAAATCCAGCTACGCAAAACGCCTAAATAACACACACATACCGACATACACACTAATTTAAATATTCTACACACATTAAAACAGAGTAAAAAACTAACAACCTTAAAAAATATGAAATCTACAAACACTACGCAACAGACAGGAAAAATATACTTAATGACCACACACACTTTGAAGCCAATAGTCTTTTCAAATACATCACACAAGACGCCGACACCTCACCTAATGTCATAAATCCAACCCTGTCATACCGTTTGTAAAGAGCCAAAAGCCGCTAGTATAAGATTAGCTTCGTAAAAGGAACGATCGTTTTGAAACGCGTCAGCAAGTAAGCAATTACGTATTCACTTAGTTAAGTAGTGTAAAATAATTTAATCAGTGAATTCAAGATGATTACATCAAGAAACTTCTATAATTTTAATTTTTAACACAATTTAGGACAACGAAAATTTATTACTAATCACAGTGTTTCAATGTGAGAAAATTAGGACTGATGATATGATAGGGACATACTATTATAGCTAGTTATAGAAGAAGCTTTTTGTGGCTTCATTAATGTGTAAAAGCCATAAATCTAAATATTTAGAAAATCCTGTAACAAGAATTTTCTGTTATTTCCAAAGTTCGAGATCAAGGATACGATGGAGGTGAATATACTCGTAAGAGCGGAATATAGTCAGGACTTCAAACCCGAATTAAAGAAAAGAATCCCCTAAGCTAAATACATTCACTGTGCTCATGCACCAATCTGGTCAAACAAAATCCTTTTAGTTCACTCTCTTTCCACAATAATCTAGAACGGCCGTCCATGTTTGCCACTAATAAGATTTGTACAATCACTGAAACGACAGTAACCACTTTACTGTCTCTAACTATAATATCATAACTGGACGTGTTGAAGTGAAAGTTTATCGAAATTGTTTCGTTGGCCTTGTCTTTTGTTTTTAGTCATCAACAAAAAAGTAATATTCAATGTGTAATAGATCTGCATAATTTTATAGTTGATGAGGGTTTATATAAAACTAGGGGCTTGTAGGGGCAAATGCCTCTGTTCATATTAAAAGAAATTTTAAACTTGCGTATCGTAATTTAATTTTTAAATAAAAATTAATTTAATATAATTCAAATTTTTCATAGGAAAATTTCCTTATAAACTATATATTTTTTGAGAATGTGTTTACAATGTTGATTTTTTTGACCAATCGTGTTATCAATGTGTATCGTTAAACCATATTGAGATTTTACTGGAATTAGTGCAACATAAAGTTGATCATGAGTGAAAACAGATTTGGTCGATTGACCTTACTTATAGTTATTAAAAATGTAGGTCTTAAAGGAAATTGGTTCTTTTTTGTTTGAAATGGCATGTTAGGATTTGTTGTTATTAATTAAATTATTGTTAAAAATATGATGTTTCCTTTTCCAGAACCCCTGATTATTTCTAATTCTATACACTTGTAAAATATATCTAGTTTGTTAAGACGTACTCCATTAACTAAAGCTGATCCCAACTTCATATCTCTATTTAACATTTAATATTGTTAAAATATTTGTACTCAGCTGTTTTTCATATAGTATATGTACAGCTGTTTCTCAGCTAAAATATTTTAAAATCATACTCAGCTGTTTTTCATTGCAATGTATTTCTTATGGATACTTTGGGTATTTTACGCTCCTAAAAATCCTATTCATGTTGTAAATTGAGAAAACCCTATATTTTTCCACGCTCCTTCTTGTCAATACCTTTACATTGAGCCATCTCCCAGCTCTATACGACCTTGCAAACCCCACAATTTTTCTCTCATAATTCGGCTTAAGGAATTATATATATGACGGAATTATATATATGACGGAATTATATATACGACGGAATTATATATACGACGGAATTATATATATGACGGAATTATATATATGACGGAATTATATATATGACGGAATTATATATACGACGGAATTATATATACGACGGAATTATATATATGACGGAATTATATATATATATATCGGAATTATATATATGACGGAATTATATATATGACGGAATTATATATATGACGAAAATAATATATATGACGGAATTATATATATGACGGAATTATATATACGACGGAATTATATATATGACGGAATTATATATATGACGGAATTATATATATGACGGAATTATATATATATCGGAATTATATATATGACGGAATTATATATATGACGGAATTATATATATATATATCGGAATTATATATATGACGGAATTATATATATATCGGAATTATATATATGACGGAATTATATATATGACGGAATTATATATATGACGGAATTATATATATGACGGAATTATATATACGACGGAATTATATATACGACGGAATTATATATACGACGGAATTATATATATGACGGAATTATATACATGACGGAATTATATATATGACGGAATTATATATACGACGGAATTATATATACGACGGAATTATATATATGACGGAATTATATATATGACGGAATTATATATATGACGGAATTATAAATATGACGGAATTATATATACGACGGAATTATATATACGACGGAATTATATATATGACGGAATTATATATATGACGGAATTATATATACGACGGAATTATATATATGACGGAATTATATATACGACGGAATTATATATACGACGGAATTATATATATGACGGAATTATATATATGACGGAATTATATATATGACGGAATTATATATACGACGGAATTATATATACGACGGAATTATATATACGACGGAATTATATATATGACGGAATTATATATATGACGGAATTATATATACGACGGAATTATATATATGACGGAATTATATATACGACGGAATTATATATACGACGGAATTATATATACGACGGAATTATATATATGACGGAATTATATATACGACGGAATTATATATATGACGGAATTATATATACGACGGAATTATATATACGACGGAATTATATATAAGACGGAATTATATATATGACGGAATTATATATACGACGGAATAATATATACGACGGAATTATATATACGACGGAATTATATGTATGACGGAATAATATATATGACGGAATTATATATATATCGGAATTATATATATGACGGAATTATATATACGACGGAATTATATATACGACGGAATTATATATATGACGGAATTATATATATGACGGAATTATATATACGACGGAATTATATATACGACGGAATTATATATATGACGGAATTATATATATGACGGAATTATATATATGATGGAATTATATATACGACGGAATTATATATATGACAGAATTATATATACGACGGAATTATATATACGACGGAATTATATATATGACGGAATTATATATATGACGGAATTATATATACGACGGAATTATATATATGACAGAATTATATATACGACGGAATTATATATACGACGGAATTATATATAAGACGGAATTATATATATGACGGAATTATATATACGACGGAATTATATATATGACGGAATTATATATATGACGGAATTATATATATGACGGAATTACATATATGACGGAATTATATATATGGATTTTACATAATCAGAAAGTAAAAGAAGAATCGTCGTGAGATTTTATTTGGCGTTATTTCTTAGGTAAACGAGATCTTCCGTTTCATGGACAAGATGAAAAAGAGGAGTCTGTAAATATAGGTAATCATAATGAAACGTCAAATTTGTTTAGAAGGTAGGATCCAGTATTAAATGAACATTTAGAATCGCCTTTTGTATTTAAATGTGAATCCAGTGGTGTACAAAATAAGTTATTAGTGTAATGAGAGACTTTGTGAGTGAGAAAATTGTTAAAGCTGAACAATCTGATTTCATTGCTATTTGCTTATCGAGACATCTGACGTAAGAGGTAGGTCACAGCTGACAACTGTGTAAAGGTATGTAAAGCAGAAGGGATGGTAAAAAAAAGATGCACAAGATTTCCTGACGTTAGTGCAAGCTTATTGCAATATGTAAAATATATTATAGGAACATACAAATTAGAAAAAGAAACTTATGATGTAACAGCAGTACTACTGTCAGGTTCGCACTTTAAGGCGCAAGAGCTGTATCCACTCGCTGCTGTGCACAAGTTTTAAACTTGGCCTTGAGTAAAGAAATGATTGAGACATCGGTATTAAGTTAATTTTTAAATTCCTCCTATTAGCTCACACTCTCCTGATATATATATATATATATATATATATATATCTTCTACAAATTTTCAATCGTTATGAAAATATTTTCATTTATCCAATCAAGTTCATGTACATTTTTTTAAACCTATATTGCATGCCAATTGATGTTAATACAATATTTTCAAATATTTATTCAATAATTAAATTATAAAAATTTGGAGGTCTAGGTTAGGTTCGAACTGAGTATTTAAACGTTTGAAGTCTAGAATTTTTTGGCACTAAGCCAAATTTCCAAAGCTAGAAAGGAACTTCTCAGAGATCAAAATGAAAAACCTCCATTGTATGACCTTACAATCTTGCAATGGTTACCACAAAATATCATACAAAATGCTCTAGGATTAAAAATGAATGAAAAGAATAAAATAGAACACTCTTATTCTCTTAAAATATTTAGACCCAGAAGTTCGTTTTGAACAAGAGACCAACACAAGGAGAAGAAAGGATGAGTAATCTGTGATTATGATCTACTGAAGAGATGTTCTTGGAAACCAAATCAGAGCTCAAGAAGACTCTTAAAATATTTAGACCCAGAAGTTCGTTTTGAACAAGAGACCAACACAAGGAGAAGAAAGGATAAGTAATCGGTTTGATCTACTAAGAGAAGCTCTTGGAAACAAAATCACAGCACAAGAAAACTATTATGATATTGTGAACCATACGAGTAAGTTCTTTTTGAAAATTCGGAAAATCGAGTTCAAGTAAGAGAAAGGAATGTAACAAAGGAATGTGAGCAAACATAACCGCTCTGGAAAAATCCACGTGGAGTGAAACGATGCACAATTCTGTGTGTTACAACTAAACGCTTTACCTTTGTTATGTGACCTTTTGTTTTCACGTAGGCTACACAGGCAAACGAAACGGAGTTTCTATTGAATTGAAAAGCCTGCATGATATTTTTAACAAGCTGAAGACAATAAACGAAACAGTTGTTTGTACTTTGAGCAATAAATTTGTAGTTGTTATTCTAGACAAGGTGAGGCTTTGTCGGAGGTTATTACGTTAAGCCGATAACATTGTTTAGAACTAAGAGACAATCCCGATATTTGATCAGTGGGACTGTGTTCAGAAGAGAATTTATTGTTTAAGTATGTGCATACACTACTAATATTATTCGAATATGTTTGGGAGAGAAGTTATTGTTTTAGTTCGTGCATAAAATTCAAATAATATTTCACAATATTTTTGAGAAAAGTTTTTGTTCTAGTACGTGCATTATATACAAATAATATTCGATTATGATTATGAGAGAAAATATTGTTTTGGTACGTGCATAATATACAAATGATATTCGAGTATGTTTAGGAGAGATGTTATTGTTTTGTTACATGCATAAATATCAATAATATTCGACTATGTTTTGGGAGAGAAGTTATGGTTATAGTTAATGCATAAAATACAAATAATATTGGACTATATTTGGGAGAGAAATTATGGTTTTAGTATATGCATAAAATATAATTAATATTCGACTATGTTTAGGATAGAAGTTATGGTTTTAGTTCATGCATAGAATAAGCATAATATTCGACTATATTTGGGAGAGAAGTTGTGGTTTTAAAACTTGCATAAAAAAAAAATAATATTCGACTATATTTGGGAGAGAAGTTATGGTTTTAGTACTTGCATAAAATATAAATAATATTCGACTATGTTTGGGAGTAAATTGGGAGAGAAATTATGGTTTTAGTATATGCATAAAATATAATTAATATTCGACTATGTTTAGGATAGAAGTTATGGTTTTAGTACATGCATAAAATGTAAATAATATTCGACTATGTTTGGGAGGAAATTGGGAGAGAAATTATGGTTTTAGTATATGCATAAAATATAATTAATATTTGACTATGTTTGGGAGGAAATTGGGAGAGAAATTATGGTTTTAGTATATGCATAAAATATAATTAATATTCGACTATGTTTAGGATAGAAGTTATGGTTTTAGTACATGCATAAAATATAAATAATATTCGACTATGTTTGGGAGTAAATTGGGAGAGAAATTTTTTTTTTAGTATATGCATAAAATATAATTAATATTCGACTATGTTTGGGAGTAAATTGGGAGAGAAATGTTTTTTTTAGTATATGCATAAAATATAATTAATATTCGACTATGTTTGGGAGTAAATTGGGAGAGAAATTTTTTTTTTAGTATATGCATAAATATAATTAATATTCGACTATGTTTAGGACAGAGGTTATGGTTTTAGTACATGCATAAAATATAAATAATATTCGACTATGTTTGGGAGTAAATTGGGAGAGAAATTTTTTTTTAGTATATGCATAAAATATAATTAATATTCGACTATGTTTGGGAGTAAATTGGGAGAGAAATTTTTTTTTTAGTATATGCATAAATATAATTAATATTCGACTATGTTTAGGACAGAGGTTATGGTTTTAGTACATGCATAAAATATAAATAATATTCGACTATGTTTGGGAGGAAATTGGGAGAGAAATTATGGTTTTAGTACATGCATAAAATATAAATAATATTCGACTATGTTTGGGAGTAAATTGGGAGAGAAATTTTTTTTTAGTACATGCATAAAATATAATTAATATTCGACTATGTTTGGGAGTAAATTGGGAGAGAAATTTTTTTTTAGTATATGCATAAATATAATTAATATTCGACTATGTTTAGGACAGAGGTTATGGTTTTAGTACATGCATAAAATATAAATAATATTCGACTATGTTTGGGAGGAAATTGGGAGAGAAATTATGGTTTTAGTATATGCATAAAATATAATTAATATTTGACTATGTTTAGGATAGAAGTTATGGTTTTAGTACATGCATAAAATACAAATAATATTCGACTATGATCGGGAGAGAAGTTAATGTTTCAGTACGTTCATAAAATTGAAATAATATGGTATGGGTTAGAGTTAGGTGGTCAGGAGAAAAAGATGTGCTTTTCACCATACCGCTCCAGGATACATTAAGACGCGCTACGTCACTGCTTGTGTGGTATGTGTTAGTGTTAGGTAGTCAGGAGGAAGGAATGTGCTTTCCACCATACCACTCCAGGACACTTTAAGACGCGCTACGTCACTGGTTGTGTGGTATGGGTTAGTGTTAGGTGGTCAGGAGGAAGGGATGTGCTTTACACCATACCACTCCAGGACACTTTAAGACGCGCTACGTCACTGGTTGTGTGGTATGGGTTAGTGTTAGGTGGTCAGGAGGAAGGAATGTGCTTTACACCATACCACTCCAGGACACTTTAAGACGCGCTACGTCACTGGTTGTGTTGTATGGGTTAGTGTTAGGTGCTCAGGACAAAAAGATGTGCTTTATATTATGGTCTAGCGGATTTTGGAATTCAGACAAAGGCATGTCTGAACGCAATATATATTTACTTGTACATAGTCCGTATTGTAATATAGTTGTACATTTGACTTCAGTGCAATCTTTATCAAATATAAATGATAATGTCGTCATTACAATGAAAAGTTAGATTAGCAGCCCAGGTCAAGAATATGAATTACATTCAAGATTTGAATTTTTTTATATGAGTCAATAAATTCTATTGGTTTTTAAGTTTACTGAGAGTTATAACCTTGCTATGTTTTTTTGCAGTTTTCAGGTGATTAAGCTATATGATTATTAATACCTACGAAGAATGGGATTTTAAATAAAAGTAGAATTAAAATATGAGGATAAACCTCTCTAGTAGAGATGTATACAACGTCATAAAAAGAGCAACTGAAATAGACCTACTCTCTACCGAGGTCACAAAAAAGGCGCTCCTCGTTATACCTTTGAGTAAGGAAGCGTAGATCTAATTTTGAGCTAATAAAAATTATAATAACTGGTAATAAGGGAAATCATGGCATTACGTAGCCAGGGTCGTGTGCACCTAACCGTTACTAGCACACACAGAAACCTTTTGTTAAATAGAGCATTTATTGTGTATTATTAATAAAATTTAGATGCTTTATCAATTATATATTTGTACATTAGAAGAAAAGTGATAGCTACACAAAAATAAATAGTATGAGTAAATAAGTAAGTAGCATGAGTATTATGAGTAAATAGCATGATTCGTAACATTGTAAACCAATTAGCTAGCTAATATATGTTTATAAACATAATTTTAAAGTTTTAATCTTGCTTTTTAACAAGGTCGTTTAAGAGCTTATAAAATTAGAATTCCGAGTATACTCAAAATAAATTAAAAATCCAAGCACGATTTTACAACGAATTTAATCACGTTGTATGAGCTTACCGCAATGAATTTGAGCGAAGGTTTTATAAAGCCATCCGATAAAAACATTCGCAGTACACCTTCCTGCTCCTAAATACAAATCAAACACTCCATTTTAAACATTTATGTGTCAGTAAAATAAACTGAAAAAATTCGGTAATATTTCTAAAGACTCTCCAATGTTAATTTTACATTTTTCAACGACGAATGAAATTTTACTGATTTAAAAGTTTAGTTATCGTAATAAAATATTTACACATTAGGAATACTTCTAATTATGGGCGACATTACCTGTAAATAATTTAAAATATTTCGAGTTTATACGATTTTCTTTCTCAGTTTGTTCTCTTGTTTGTACCTTGTTCACCATTGACTGTGGTGAACAGAAAGCCTTGTCACTTTTTCTTTGTCAGCTTATTTGTGTTATGGTTACGTTTTATTTACCAGATTTGTTTTTGGAATATTGTTGTTAAGTGAGGACTACTCTACAATGTTTGGTGTTTCACTCTGCCGGATATTCAATAACATTATCTCTTGTAATGTTTATTATTATTACAGGGAATCTTTCTTGTGCATAATTTCATATAAATCTTTAAGAGATAGTTTTCTAGCAATGGGAAAATTATCTGAGTACCAAAGTGCCGGATTTCAAACATGTAGTTATTCAGTTCGAATCTGACTGAAGCATGAAGTTTTTTAATTAAATTAATAATTAAATATTTGAAAGACCTCTTTTAACATAATTTGTCGTTTCTATAGGTTAATAAAATGTATTTGAACTTTATAGGATGAATAAAAACGAATTTATTAACGATTGAAAATTTGTACAAGATATAGATCAGGTGAGTGTGAGCTAGTAGAAGAAGTTAAAAAATATTACTCTGAAAACTTAAAATTACGCGAGAGTAAATAGAGCCGGCCTATCTGGCAACGACGATTCTCGACCGGCTAAATTACTGCTAAACATACTGTGGGGGATATCTGTAGTATAATTCGGTTTTAGTTTGTATAGTATAATTTGGAAAGGGCAATTTGTCTGGAGTTGGGAACCTAACGGAAGTTTCCACAATAACACGATACTACGCTAACTATCTTCGGCTGGTAGATGGGAGTCATTGCGGGCAGAATCTGGAGTAGGGAACCTAACGGAAGTTTCAACAATAACACGATACTAAGCTAACTATCTTCGGCTGGTAGATGGGAGTCATTGCGGACAGAATCTGGAGTAGGGAACCTAACGGAAGTTTCCACAATAACACGATACTACGCTAACTATCTTCGGCTGGTAGATGTGAGTCATTGCGGGCAGAATCTGGAGTAGGGAACCTAACGGAAGTTTCCACAGTAACACGATACTACGCTAACTATCTTCGGCTGGTAGATGGGAGTCATTGCGGGCAGAATCTGGAGTAGGGAACCTAACGGAAGTTTCCACAATAACACGATACTACGCTAACTATCTTCGGCTGGTAGATGGGAGTCATTGCGGGCAGAATCTGGAGTAGGGAACCTAACGGAAGTTTCCACAGTAACACGATACTACGCTAACTATCTTCGGCTGGTAGATGGGAGTCATTGCGGGCAGAATCTGGAGTAGGGAACCTAACGGAAGTTTCCACAATAACACGATACTACGCTAACTATCTTCGGCTGGTAGATGGGAGTCATTGCGGGCAGAATCTGGAGTAGGGAACCTAACGGAAGTTTCCTCAATAACACGATACTACGCTAACTATCTTCGGCTGGTAGATGAGAGTCATTGCGGGCAGAATCTGGAATAGGTCTACATACCTAGAAACTACAAGGATGCGAAATAATAATATGTAACAAAAACTAAAAATGTAATTAGTTTTCAGAATACAACAATACAGTTAATATTTTCAGAATGAGGGTAGTGGTCCTTCAGCAGAGAGATTTGTGACCAACTGAAGTCTTGTAGAAGGCTGTCATCTGCCAAAGCTTGCGCATACATGAATGTCCAACGCGCAATAAACCTAGCGATTTTTATAGTGATTCTACTGTACGTCTATTGAACTGGCTCACCCTACGAATCCAATATCAAACTCTAGGCTTAGGAATTCAGGGCGACTTGTGTCACCACGATGGAGCGGCTCAGTGCCAATGCCAGTGCTACCACAATGCAAGATAGTGCATTAATAAAAGCCCTAGACTGCTCACTGGCCTGTCCACGAGACCAAGCTAGTGTCCATCCAATAACTACGGCTCTCCCGCTCTTCCAACTACAGAAACACAACCTTCCAAAAGGCCCGTTTAACACTCCTTCAGTTTAGTTCGGCCCAGGTAAAACATAATCTACTGCAGTGTTTAAAGTGTTGTCTCTCTTTGTTTGGAGCAATTCCATTTCGTAGCGCTTCAGCACTTATGTTACGTCTGGTTTCCGGTTTATGCCCAGAGAGTGCGCTGCTGGACCGCTGAAAGCTGTGGGCCGTGTAAGGAAAACCATCTTCGTCATTTGGTAAGACGAAAAACAACTCTAGTTGCAATAACTCGCGGTATAAACACTACATTGAGCAAGAACTGCTGTGCAATCTGTTGGCTACATCACAAGCACCAGGAGTTGTTTCTAAGAATTCTACACAAAGTTT
Source organism: Prosapia bicincta (assembly GCA_036971475.1). NCBI lineage: Eukaryota > Metazoa > Arthropoda > Insecta > Hemiptera > Cercopidae > Prosapia > Prosapia bicincta. The sequence continues at coordinate 23,749,466 of JBAIZL010000008.1, forward strand.
GTATTCTAAATGCGAGTTACATACACAAAATTGACTTTCCGTCAAAATTTAAGTTTTTAGTACCAATCATATTTTTAAAATAATAATTATTTTGTTTAACTAATGCTTCTTCTTTTCATGTAAATATATCGTGAACGCATGCATAGACTACTATGGGCTACATTGACGGTCTGGTCTATGCTATTATAATAGAAAGAATATTTTCCCATCAAGATTCATTTAAAATCGAAGACTTCAAATGTTAAAAAAATAAATTGTTCACCATAAACTTTCAACTATGCAGCGAAAGGGTTAAAAATTTTGGAAAGCTAAAACTACTCTACATTTAATTTTTTTAAATTAAGTTATAAAATAGTTATTTTTATTTTTACTGTATCGTTCACATTAATTGAACCCGGTTTTGAACCGTGTCTTAAACCAATAAGTATATCATACAGGAAAAAGTGAAAACAATGCAACTATCATTAAAATTGTAAGCCAACCGTGCTGGATAGGCCTACACGACTGTTGTAAATAGCTTTGAATTCAAGTGAATACCACAAACATTTTTACATATTTTTTAATAATGAAATTTTAAATTAAAATATATAAAATTCTGATATTAAAGTACTAAGTGGTGGTGGTATATGTTCATGATTTTCTTGGATTTTTAGAAGTTTTAAAAAATTAAATGTCACAAAAGAGGTGGAATTCAATCAGTCTTACATTAGCCTAATATATTGTAGCATAAAAAGCTAGAGACAGTCTTATGTAGGCTACTCGACATCGGTAAAAATAAGATACACAAAACAAATTTTAAAAAATATAGGCTTAATTAACTAACTTAATATTTACATAGTTGCTTAGCTCAAAGAAAATTTCCATATTTTGTTGTTAAAATAATGGTATATGAGTTACAACAATGGTAAAAAATTTAACAGAATCTGATATGAGGGAAAAGCATATTTTTTGTAATTTTGAAACTTGGATAATTTAACCCTAACATTGTTAAATTTCAGCATAAGAACCTAAAAATTAATTTGGGATGAGAAAATACCCACCACATTGTTGAAAGTAGTATTTTGTTTTAAAAATTCTGCATAAGTGAAAATGTGAACTAAATAAAGATCCCGTACACCTGATTTTCAAGCTTGTTGATTTAGAAACAGACATTACCATCGAACGCATGACGCAATGATCCAGCAAAGTAGGCTAACAGTTGACAACTGGCACGAATGGCTGAATCATGCAACGATAAATGATTTATTTTTTGTTACTTTTGCAAAAACTGTGAGCAACAGCCTAAATTCAAACATCGTTATTATTTTATCATAATAGTCGAATAATTAAATAAGAAAACACTAAATCACTTGAAATGATATATTCCTTATAGACGTTTCAGTAACACAGCCATCATCATCCGTGAGCAAAGATTATACAACTAATACTACAAAGAGTATACAACTATAATTTACTATAGTAGGTTTGTACTTATTGTAGAGTTATACATAGCTTAGATGTTCTGTTTAGATGATGACATACACATTAAAACGTATTTAAAGAATAAATTATCGAAGAGTTGGTGTTGGTTATTTTGCTAACAGTGGCAAATAAATACAGTTAAAGCAATTCTCAAAATAAACTGAATAGAGAAAATTACTAAAGCTAATAATTCTAGCATGAAAATATAGATGAGGCTTTTACAAACAAAATTAAAGAGAAAAGTCTAGTCACGTCACAATCGAATTAAAACATTTACAATTTGGTATCCAGCCACCAGTAATAAAAAACATAACTAGATTTTAATTTTCTGGAGTGAAAGTGTAGACTGAACATCATGGAGAACCGTCAGGTCCCTGTAACAACATGCTTCAATTATGACAAAATATTATTTTTCTCTGCTTAATTTTGTAATATAAGTGTTAATAACATACATTGGCAGTTCAGATCGCTATTAGTTACTATGCGGATATAACATACATTGGCAGTTCAGATCGCTATTAGTTACTATGCGGATATAACATACATTGGCAGTTCAGATCGCTATTAGTTACTATCCAGATATAACATACATTGGCAGTTCAGATCGCTATTAGTTACTATGCGGATATAACATACATTGGCAGTTCAGATCGCTATTAGTTACTATCCAGATATAACATACATTGGCAGTTCAGATCGCTATTAGTTACTATGCGGATATAACATACATCGGCAGTTCAGATCGCTATTAGTTACTATGCAGATATAACATACATTGGCAGTTCAGATCGCTATTAGTTACTGTGCGGATATAACATACATTGGCAGTTCAGATCGCTATTAGTTACTATGCAGATATAACATACATTGGCAGTTCAGATCGCTATTAGTTACTATGCAGATATAACATACATTGGCAGTTCAGATCGCTATTAGTTACTATGCAGATATAACATACATTGGCAGTTCAGATCGCTATTAGTTACTATGCAGATATAACATACATTGGCAGTTCAGATCGCTATTAGTTACTATGCAGATGTAACATACATTGGCAGTTCAGATCGCTATTAGTTACTATGCAGATATAACATACATTGGCAGTTCAGATCGCTATTAGTTACTATGCAGATATAACATACATTGGCAGTTCAGATCGCTATTAGTTACTATGCAGATATAACATACATTGGCAATTCAGATCGCTATTAGTTACTATCCAGATATAACATACATTGGCAGTTCAGATCGCTATTAGTTACTATGCAGATATAACATACATTGGCAGTTCAGATCGCTATTAGTTACTATGCAGATGTAACATACATTGGCAGTTCAGATCGCTATTAGTTACTATCCAGATGTAACATACATTGGCAGTTCAGATCGCTATTAGTTACTATGCAGATATAACATACATTGGCAGTTCAGATCGCTATTAGTTACTATGCAGATATAACATACATTGGCAGTTCAGATCGCTATTAGTTACTATGCAGATATAACATACATTGGCAGTTCAGATCGCTATTAGTTACTATGCGGATATAACATACATTGGCAGTTCAGATCGCTATTAGTTACTATCCAGATGTAACATACATTGGCAGTTCAGATCGCTATTAGTTACTATGCGGATATAACATACATTGGCAGTTCAGATCGCTATTAGTTACTATGCAGATATAACATACATTGGCAGTTCAGATCGCTATTAGTTACTATGCAGATATAACATACATTGGCAGTTCAGATCGCTATTAGTTACTATGCAGATATAACATACATTGGCAGTTCAGATCGCTATTAGTTACTATGCAGATATAACATACATTGGCAGTTCAGATCGCTATTAGTTACTATGCAGATATAACATACATTGGCAGTTCAGATCGCTATTAGTTACTATGCAGATATAACATACATTGGCAGTTCAGATCGCTATTAGTTACTATGCAGATATAACATACATTGGCAGTTCAGATCGCTATTAGTTACTATGCAGATATAACATACATTGGCAGTTCAGATCGCTATTAGTTACTATGCAGATGTAACATACATTGGCAGTTCAGATCGCTATTACTTACTATGCAGATATAACATACATTGGCAGTTCAGATCGCTATTAGTTACTATGCAGATATAACATACATTGGCAGTTCAGATCGCTATTAGTTACTATCCAGATATAACATACATTGGCAGTTCAGATCGCTATTAGTTACTATGCAGATATAACATACATTGGCAGTTCAGATCGCTATTAGTTACTATGCAGATATAACATACATTGGCAGTTCAGATCGCTATTAGTTACTATGCAGATATAACATACATTGGCAGTTCAGATCGCTATTAGTTACTATGCAGATATAACATACATTGGCAGTTCAGATCGCTATTAGTTACTATGCAGATATAACATACATTGGCAGTTCAGATCGCTATTAGTTACTATGCAGATATAACATACATTGGCAGTTCAGATCGCTATTAGTTACTATGCAGATATAACATACATTGGCAGTTCAGATCGCTATTAGTTACTATCCAAATATAACATACATTGGCAGTTCAGATCGCTATTAGTTACTGTGCGGATATAACATACATTGGCAGTTCAGATCGCTATTAGTTACTATGCAGATATAACATACATTGGCAGTTCAGATCGCTATTAGTTACTATGCAGATATAACATACATTGGCAGTTCAGATCGCTATTAGTTGCTATGCAGATAACCGTGTCAACTGTTTGTAGAAAGGACTCGTAAAAGAAGAAAGATAAGTTGTTTTCCTAAGAAACTAGCCTCAGAATAAGTCGTCCCTGTTGGAAGTTCTACTAAATGGGAGTATCGTGTTTCAAGTGTACAATATAGTTCATACTATTTTAACTGTTAATTAATGTAATTACTAGGATATGAACGAGTAAATCTAGTATTATTTTATCATGTTAAGTATATTTTAAGAACTTTTATCCGTGTGTATGCAAATGAAAAAGCACAAATCACAGTATCTCTGGAAATAAAAACAGTAATTTTTCAGTGTAAAAGCATATTTTGAGAGAAGATGATTGCTGTGTCGATGGCATTAGTGTGCCAATCAAAATGACAGCAGAATTTTTTTTAACTACAGCACATGCAATTGTGTTAATGTGGGCGTATATCAAGAATGAGGGGTAAAGGAATTTTAAATGTGTGCCAGTTGGCATCAGAAATCACAGATAACATAGCAAACAACATGTGGGAAAATTGTAATAGAGGAACAATACTATTAGAGACGGCGTAGTTGATATTGCAATTGCCCACACCATAATAATCTGAACACATAGTCAGGCCCAAATGAAGAAAGTGATAGTGATGATCAGGAGACAATGGGCAGACACATCTTACGTCCCCAACAAAGACTAGCTCTATTTCAGTTCGCAACGCTGCCACGAGATGGCACAGTCCAACATATGTTTACAATGCTTTCCTACAATCTATGATACTAAACATATGGCCTACTGGCTAATTGCTTAAAACTACAAAAACAATTTGACGACTTGGGTAATCTTTTTCTTTTTGATAAGGTTTATATCTTTTATTAATTTGTCAAGGTTACAGCCTTGGAGTTGAAATAAGTTTTACAGTTTTCTCGCTTAGGCCTATGTTTTTTTTGTGACTACCTCCATCCGAAAGCAGGTAACGAGTCGTATTAGGTAGATGATGACGTACCAAAAGCAAGCCATTTTTGCAGCATTTTCAGCGCGGAAAGCTGAATGAACCATACACACAAGTAGGTCACATTTGCCGGCATCGCTGTTTGATGTCAGCGCGTCTGTTTACAAATTTATCGAGAGCCGACATTTACTACAGCTTTACATTATTTGTAATAAATCACAACCCAAATATTTCCCAACGTGTAACCGTAGAACGCAAACCTTTGTGGGTTTGGGTTACGAGTGGCGAGCCAAAACCTCTTTGTTGTGTAAAACAGTGTTTCTTTCCGTAAACGAAAGTTGATTGATTTCATTGCTTTTTTCAGACTATAAATAACGAGGGAATTGTAAACTTATATACCACAAGATTAACTAATTCATATATACAGAGTATGTCGAAATGATATGAAACTAAGATATTAAATAATTACATGTTTATATTAGGAAGAATGAATAGACTGTGGACATATAAAAAACTAAATGCATAAATGTGTCCAGCAAGGTGATATATTATCCCTAATTTTGATGAGTACATGGTACATATTTCTAGAAGCTTTGTATCAGTGTTCAGTTGGAATATAAATTAGTGGAAGGAATATAAAAAATACTAGGCATTTTGATTCTTAAGCAACACTGGCTGATTTCAGGGCAAAAAAAAAATATAAAGAGTACACGTGACGAATATTAACTTGAAATATATTGTGGACCACGTAACCGTGCACTTGGCCTTGAGAGATCGCATGAGACTTCCCGTGTAGGCCCCAACTACCACTTCTGAAAACAGTTATATATTCAGAATGTTCTACATAATATACAGATTATGGATCCGATATGTTACACATATTTCTAAACTGATTGTTATTTCATACCGAAGCTAATTTTTCATAAAAAATATTTAATATCGACCTTCTCAGGAAAGTTGGTGTTCTGGCAGTCCTTATCATGTTTGTAGGAAAGTATTTTATACTGACCCTCTACCTCCCGTCTCGCCTACTGCGATCTCTCAAGGTCAAGTGTGTGGTTACATGATCCACACTATAAGTCGTCCTATAATTATTACGTGTTAAAACAGCTACAGGACATAGACGTAAGGGTAAAGCGTTAGTTAGACATTTCTTTGAAATATTGACAATAAATCTAATAATGACCAACAGATAAAGGCTAGAATTGAACAAGCCAGAAGTGCGACAATGAGGATGATCTTTCTCATTACTTCTTCGATTAAAATAGTGCTCACGTTGCAGGCGTAAGGTGCTACGTTATTTCTGTGTTCCTTGGGGTATAAGGTGAGACCTTGAATGTAGATTTGGTGACTACCTCACAATTTGACTGGTGGGGGAACGCTAGTCCGAGTCGCCCCCATTACTCTTTCTCTACATTCATTTGTACAGTCAACACAACTTGAAAGTCGCTGTCACCCTCATTATAAAGTCGGAGACACACTTGTCATGCAGCCTTCCGATCCAACTCCGATCATGTTGCATGATATGGGAATTGACAGTGATTTGTCATGCCGCAGGCACGTGATCAGTCCCACTCCAGTCCGTACTCGTTGTCGTTGTACGATCATGCTAAGACAGTGCAGATACTATTCGTATCCTAGTTACGACCGCTAGTCGGACAAACAAATGTCAGCTAATCTCGGTTATAAATAGTCTAGGACTTAAACTTGAACATTATTTATAACTGCGTTTACATTATCGATCATTATTGCTTTGTGAAACACTTCACACAAGAAGAAAACAACTTTCTTCTTGGGTTAACTCGGGTTAGTAAGTTGAGTGGTCACTTATTCTTTTTTGGAAAAAAATTTGTTTAGCTTCTTATTTTAATTAATAATTACATATAACATCATATACGATTATCTGCTATAAATCCACTCACATTTACCTTACTAACCACTACCCATTCTTACAATTCTCTTACATACAATTATTTAATAAAGCGAGACCGGCACAGAAGCGAGACCGGCACAGAGGCTGGCGAGACCGGCACAGAGACTGGCGAGACCGGCACAGAGGCTGGCGAGACCGGCACAGAGACTGGCGAGACCGGCACAGAGGCTGGCGAGACCGGCACAGAGGCTGGCGAGACCGGCACAGAGGCTGGCGAGACCGGCACAGAGGCTGGCGAGACCGGCACAGAGACTGGCGAGACCGGCACAGAGGCTGGCGAGACCGGCACAGAGGCTGGCGAGACCGGCACAGAGGCTGGCGAGACCGGCACAGAGGCTGGCGAGACCGGCACAGAGGCTGGCGAGACCGGCACAGAGACTGGCGAGACCGGCACAGAGACTGGCGAGACCGGCTGGCGAGACCGGCACAGAGACTAGCGAGACCGGCACAGAGACTAGCGAGACCGGCACAGAGACTGGCGAGACCGGCAGAGAGGCTGGCGAGACCGGCACAGAGGCTGGCGAGACCGGCACAGAGACTGGCGAGACCGGCACAGAGACTGGCGAGACCGGCACAGAGACTGGCGAGACCGGCACAGAGGCTGGCGAGACCGGCACAGAGACTGACGAGACCGGCAGAGAGGCTGGCGAGACCGGCACAGAGACTGGCGAGACCGGCACAGAGACTGACGAGACCGGCAGAGAGGCTGGCGAGACCGGCACAGAGGCTGGCGAGACCGGCACAGAGAGGCTGACGAGACCGGCAGAGAGGCTGACGAGACCGGCACAGAGACTGGTGAGACCGGCACAGACTGGCAAGACCGGCACAGAGACTAGTGAGACCGGCACAGAGACTAGTGAGACCGGCACAGAGACTGGCGAGACCGGCACAGAGGCTGGCGAGACCGGCACAGAGACTAGTGAGACCGGCACAGAGACTAGTGAGACCGGCACAGAGACTAGTGAGACCGGCACAGAGACTAGTGAGACCGGCACAGAGGCTGGCGAGACCGGCACAGAGGCTGGCGAGACCGGCACAGAGACTGGCGAGACCGGCACAGAGACTGGCGAGACCGGCACAGAGACTGGCGAGACCGGCACAGAGACTGGCGAGACCGGCACAGAGACTGGCGAGACCGGCACAGAGACTGGCGAGACCGGCAGAGGCTGGCGAGACCGGCACAGAGACTGGCGAGACCGGCAGAGAGACTGACGAGACCGGCACAGAGACTAGCGAGACCGGCACAGAGACTGGCGAGACCGGCAGAGAGGCTGACGAGACCGGCACAGAGGCTGGCGAGACCGGCACAGAGACTGGCGAGACCGGCACAGAGACTGGCGAGACCGGCACAGAGACTGGCGAGACCGGCACAGAGACTAGTGAGACCGGCACAGAGACTGGCGAGACCGGCACAGAGACTGGTGAGACCGGCACAGACTGGCGAGACCGGCACAGAGACTAGTGAGACCGGCACAGAGACTAGCGAGACCGGCACAGAGACTGGCGAGACCGGCACAGAGGCTGGCGAGACCGGCACAGAGACTAGTGAGACCGGCACAGAGACTAGTGAGACCGGCACAGAGACTAGTGAGACCGGCACAGAGGCTGGCGAGACCGGCACAGAAACTGGCGAGACCGGCACAGAAACTAGTGAGACCGGCACAGAGACTGGCGAGACCGGCACAGAGGCTGGCGAGACCGGCACAGAGACTAGCGAGACCGGCACAGAGACTGGCGAGACCGGCAGAGAGGCTGACGAGACCGGCACAGAGACTAGTGACACCGGCACAGAGACTGGCGAGACCGGCAGAGAGGCTGACGAGACCGCCACAGAGACTGGCGAGACCGGCACAGAGACTAGTGAGACCGGCACAGAGGCTGGCGAGACCGGCACAGAGACTGGCGAGACCGGCACAGAGACTGGCGAGACCGGCTGGCGAGACCGGCACAGAGACTAGCGAGACCGGCACAGAGACTAGCGAGACCGGCACAGAGACTGGCGAGACCGGCAGAGAGGCTGGCGAGACCGGCAGAGAGGCTGGCGAGACCGGCACAGAGGCTGGCGAGACCGGCACAGAGGCTGACGAGACCGGCACAGAGGCTGGCGAGACCGGCACAGAGGCTGGCGAGACCGGCAGAGAGACTGGCGAGACCGGCAGAGAGGCTGACGAGACCGGCACAGAGACTGGCGAGACCGGCACAGAGACTGGCGAGACCGGCACAGAGACTGGCGAGACCGGCACAGAGACTGGCGAGACCGGCAGAGACTGGCGAGACCGGCACAGAGACTGGCGAGACCGGCACAGAGGCTGGCGAGACCGGCAGAGGCTGGCGAGACCGGCACAGAGACTGGCGAGACCGGCACAGAGACTGGCGAGACCGGCAGAGAGACTGACGAGACCGGCACAGAGACTAGCGAGACCGGCACAGAGACTGGCGAGACCGGCAGAGAGACTGACGAGACCGGCACAGAGGCTGACGAGACCGGCACAGAGGCTGACGAGACCGGCACAGAGACTGGCGAGACCGGCACAGAGACTGGCGAGACCGGCACAGAGACTGGCGAGACCGGCACAGAGACTAGTGAGACCGGCACAGAGACTGGCGAGACCGGCACAGAGACTGGCGAGACCGGCACAGAGACTGGCGAGACCGGCACAGAGACTAGTGAGACCGGCACAGTGACTAGCGAGACTGGCACAGAGACTGGCGAGACCGGCACAGAGGCTGGCGAGACCGGCACAGATACTAGTGAGACCGGCACAGAGACTAGTGAGACCGGCACAGAGACTAGTGAGACCGGCACAGAGGCTGGCGAGACCGGCACAGAGACTAGCGAGACCGGCACAGAGACTGGCGAGACCGGCAGAGAGGCTGACGAGACCGGCACAGAGACTAGTGACACCGGCACAGAGACTGGCGAGACCGGCAGAGAGGCTGACGAGACCGGCACAGAGACTAGTGAGACCGGCACAGAGACTAGTGAGACCGGCACAGAGGCTAGTGAGACCGGCACAGAGACTGGCGAGACCGGCACAGAGACTAGTGAGACCGGCACAGAGACTAGTGAGACCGGCACAGAGACTGGCGAGACCGGCACCGAGACTGGCGAGACCGGCACAGAGACTAGTGAGACCGGCACAGAGGCTGGCGATGACGAGATGGACTACTGTAAAATCGGAAAGGAGCAGGAACAGTAGACTAATTCCATCCCGCAACGATCAAATTTTGGCACAAATTCGAACCGGAGTCGGATCGGAAGGTTGAATGGCAAGTGTGTACCCGGCTTAATGCTGACTGACTGAACTGGAAGAGTGCGAGCCCATAGTGTATCGTGTCTACTGGAAGTCTAGAAACGTAGTAAGCTGTGGTGGACACTACAAAATATTTCTTAGACGTGGTGTTATAGACGCATGTTGCTATATACGGTTCGCATAGTGCGATTAATGTGCAGTTACTAGACAGGCTTAGAAATATAGAATTGTAGAAACTTTGACAAATTACAATATCTTGGTTATGTAGCGAGAAATGATAAAATTATATTCTTCAACCAGATATTATGAAAGATGAGTCTAGAAAAAGATGTTGAAACATCTAAAAGCTTGACGGAGGAGATCTTTGTTAAAGTGTTTGGAAGAGTAAAGGGTCTTCATGATCACGCGCCTCCTGAGAGTGTCTGTAAAGATAGAACGTGTTTTCATTTTAGTAGAATATTCGATCTCCAGAATGTTTTGTACACAAATTGAGATAGAAATTTAAAAACAAAACATCAGCCAGACTAATGAAGAATATACAAATATAGGTTCGGTGTGTGTTTATATATATATATATATATATATATATATATATATATATATATATAGTCTATATATTTATATGCGCTTACACTTATTTTCTGAATAACAATATATTTCCACAAACAACAGGGTCTTTCACTGGAAAAAAGATGTTCCGACGTACTTGAACAACTTTGAAAATTTCAATGGCACTTCTAATTTAGAAGAGTAAAGGTTTACTTTAAACTTTTCTACAATTCGCAATATAATATTCTTGGAGTACCTAACTGATGTGGGACAATTTAAAAATCTAAAGACGGAGAAAAGGCCTAGTTCGAAGGTTTCCAGATTCAATTGCAATAGGCGTAATCGTCGCACCGCTGATTCAGAGGCGGGATTTCGAATAACTACCAATTGGAAATAAAGGAGATCGTTGAAATAAAGAATTAAAAGATTACAGTAGTTGGAAAATTGTGAAGAAGTAGATAATTTAGTTGCATATCTCAAGAAATGAAGGCAACTGTAATTTTATTGTGATTTAACAGTTTTATGTAATTTATTTCATTTCTTCGTATATACAAATAATATAAAAAATGGTCACGGAATATTTTTTGTATTTTCGAATTAGATTTGCACATTTATTTATTTTAAAATTTCTACTATTATTCAATCACTTTTGCATTAGTTTATGATTATCCGAACTTTAAATTTTGTAAATTTGTAAAAACTTACCGAGACGCTGATGAATATCGTCACGAAGCGATCGAAAACGTTCTGTCTCAGTAAGGGTTTACAAATGTACAAAATTTAAAGTTCGGACAGTCATAAACAAATGTAAAAGTGATTAATTAAATAAGTTTCACCGAACGTAATGGAATACAAAATTCAAGAGTTCTAATACTAGTTGACACTCTCCCTCTCTATATTCATATATCTTGTTCAATTGTAAATCGTTAATAAAAGGGATTACATTATTGTAAGCTCATTTAAACAGTTTTTCAAATATTAATTCATAAATTAAATTGAATTAAATAAATTTCATAATTAACTTCGCTTTCTATTTTACCACTTTATATTGGATTCTGCCATACGCATATGGACCCTACATATTTTTGCATTATATATATATATATATATATATATATATATATATATATATATATATATATATATATATATATATATTATAACATAACGTTTGAGGCTAAAGAATAAATTCTGCTTATATCAAAAAAGGAAAATAGTCGGAAGAAATATCAAGCCAAATCGACTAGAATAGTTCCTAAAATTACGGACAAGGTTAACCATTGTTCAATTTCGAAGTAGTCATAAAGGGGCTAGGGAATCTAACAAAAGGAGGGTTCAACTATTTAAGATAGGACTTTCCAAATTATCGGGGTTATAATAATGTATCGATACGGCAAGCTCTTTGTAGATGGTTATGGGAAAAACCAAATTAACTGAAAATACGTGAGGGGGGAGAGATGACGTGAGGTTGAAAAAGGAAGTGATCCGATAGAGTCGAGGAGAAACTTCAGAAGAGGGCAGACGTATTTGGGGGGGGGACCAAATGTCAGTAAAGTTAATATTAGGAAAGATTTTGTTAATAGAATTAAGGGAAATGTAAAATTTTGTATTTGTATAAATTAAAAAATTGCATCGTAAATAATCTAATAAAGAATTAGGAAAAATAAGTGAGTTAAGTGAAAGTGCAGCGAAGCAGTATCAACAGTCAAGATCCAAGGGAATCGACAAACAATAAGTACTTTCTTTTTTTCATTAAAATTAGCCAACAGAAACTTATAAACAGTAAATTCAGAAATATTCTAAATTCTTTAGTATAAAATAATAATCTAGTTTTTTTTCTCACCACGTTCTAATTTATAAAAAAGAGATCCATAATAACGACCCCAGACAAAGAGAAATTAACACTGTCATTTTAAACTTTATTGTAATAACCTAAAGCCTCAAGAGTCCACCTTTGTTTTTTTGTAATTGTAATATTAGTTAAGGAGTAAATCTTGTCACTAAATAGTATTAAGGAAAATGGGTATAATGTGTGTTAATTAGGTGTCAAGAATAAATGCGTTGTTAAAAATTATATTGGTGTTAATTAATTATAAACCTGAAGGTGAGACAAGAGTGTTAAGGTAATTAAATATATAATTTAAAAGAAAAGATATAACTTAGGTTATAACCTCTATAATATATATGTACACCGATCATCATGATATCAATCATTAATTTGTTAACATATTTTTTTGAGAATTGACCTACTTTGGAACAACTAGTTAGATATATGTTTAGTAATTATAAAGGCTTAGGATTTGCCATTTTACTGTATTTTACTGGCATGTTTAAAACAATTGGAATAGAAATGTTTAAATAACAGAAATACTTTAGGAATGACTTTTTTTAATTCTTCGTATTTTTTAATTAAGTTTTTAAAGAGTTGAGACTAGGGTGCCGTATTTGTGCGGAATAATAAGATTTTCCTGTTACACAGAATAATTCTACCACAACAAACAATAAAACAAAATAAATGTATTTAAAGTGATGTTACATGAATTATGTTTGCGCTTTATTTAGTTCATTTACATTTATTTCATTTTGATGTGTTTGGAATTGTTCGCAATAAATAATTAATATTTATTTACAAATATAACATTTATTATCAAGTCTAAAAATGTTTAATTATTAAGTATAAATACATTTCATAAATAACACATTGCTAAAACATATATTTTAAACACAAATAAATAATGTTAAAATATTATTGTTATTCAGGCAATATAAAATATCAAAGGATTGTTGACGTCGAAATGGTATGAGTCGTATTCCATAATCATTAAAAACAAAAAAAAAACAATAGTCTACTTAAATAAAGCCCTAAATTTTTTATGTAAAATGAAACTACGATTGTAAATAAAATAACAAAATTGAATTCTAATATACATTTTAAAAATGTTAAATACATGTTTGTCATTTTTCAATTACTGGTAAAAAATCTTAATTTTGATTAGGCCTTCTACTAGAATAATATGGTGACCATTATCTCGCATGTAGTGTATTGTCGGTATTGAAGTTTACCGTTTGCGCCTGCAACTTATTGATTAGTTGCATAACATACAGAACAGTATTGCAATTTACATGACTGCAAATGTTTTAGGCACTATTACATTTGGTAATGATTTGAGTTTTGTGGAAAATAGATACTGATGTAGTTAAATGTTATTTAAAATAACAATTAAATTACCAACTATAGCTGTTATATATCCTAATGTTGTTTGCTATTACCAATACATTTCTAAAACCCTATAAAAAAAATTAATACATTTCTTTTTAAATCTCTAATTTCAATTGCAAACCGTCATCTTGACACTATTTTAACAATAGCCAAATTATCATTTACAAATAAATAAACATGTCAACAAAAAATACGTTTATTTAAAAATAAATCGGCAAATTAAAATTATATAATAATTTCAAAATTTTGCATTTCAGCTTCATGAAATAAAACAAGGCGTAGACTATATTACACTTTCTTGAGTTGATAAATAGCATTCTTTTCATCCGAAAATACATGGATTCTACCGAATATTTCCGAGAGCCGATCTCACCGCTTATAACATACATGTTAACACTAACAGCTGTTTTCGCCTTCACTCGGAGATTATTTGGAGGGTATTTTACAAACATTTTGAAATAGGCCTACAATTTTCTACATTCTATTTATAAATAGGCCTATCGTATGGTAAATTAAGTTAGTGCATATGAATTATTTATACAAATGTGTTTTTAATGATCGTAGGTTGTTTTTGTCTGTATTTTGCGTTAAGCTAAAATGTTATCATTCAATTATATTTATATATTTTTATATAATAGCTAGTTGTGCCCTCTGCCATGCTTTGGTTTGGGCATATTGTGGTTGTATGGATCAGACATGAGGAACAAAACGTTTCATACAAGTTTGATTTTGAAATAGTTCAGAGGCTAAGGCAAGGTTGGTCAAACCGTTGCCAGAATCAATCTGATAAGTAATATTTTCCCAGTACCTCCTGGCGCCCCCAAGAAGAGGTTCCCCTCCAACCCCATCATTTATCATTTGCATTATGTGATCATAAATGCCGTTAGGTTCACGCGCTAATTTGGAAATGCTTGATTGCAATCCATTAATTTGGCACTAAGCTAATTTTCCCATAGTTAGAAATCTATTACTAACGATGTGTATGAAATTATAAGAGAAAGGTGCCTTTCATTAGTGAAGTATTAAAAGGGGTGGATAGAATGAGAAGTTATGGACTACCATCAGCTTCACAAATTAGAAACGAAAACAAGAAAGGGAATAAATAGTAAAAAACAAAAATAATAGTCCAACGCCATAGACCTATAGTGTACAAAGAGGAAAATTACAAGGAAATTAGCTTTCTATTTCGTCACATAATATTGTAGGCCTACTTATGTTACATGTAGGCCTATATAGATATTTGTATTAATTGTAATTATAAAATACAAAAGTAAGCTAACTAAAGTAATTGTTTTGTCCACTTTAGTAGTAATTGACTTAATTTTTTTTTTCTGTATTACTTGTTACAATCCGATATAGCCCCCCCCTCTCTCTCTCTCTCTCTCTCTCTCTCTCTCTCTCTCTCGATATATATATATATATATATATATATATATATATATATATATATATATATATATATATATATATATAGTCTTACTCTAGTCACATAACTGGATAGTGATTTATAAATTTTGAAAATGCTAATAATGTAAATTAGCGAAAAGCTTCAATCAACAATAAAATGAAGTAATACTCGTATATTCTTGTTTATGAAAATTATTTTATTTTACCATAGACTATATATATATATATATATATATATATATATATATTAGACACCATATATTAGATCTCTCCACACACACCCTCTCTACACACCATATATTAGATCTAAAATTTATATTAATAGACTACTTGTTACAATCCGATAAAGCCTCTCTCTCTCTCTCTCTATATATATATATATATATATATATATATATATATATATATATATATATATATATATATATATATATATATATATATATAAACCACTTATCTAGCTTTTCTCAGTTAATGTGTGTTGTAACTTGCTCATTGATTTTAACTTTAGCATAATTTAATGTGCCTAGATTTGGCTTTGTAATAAATAACTCCATAGTTAAATTCCGCAACAAAATATTCTGGTCAACTAGCCCAATTTACAAATCGTATTTGTTTAAAAGCCCCAAAAATCCTCGAAGTACAGGTGCCCAGTAAACTTTAACAAGGGCATGACAGTCCAAAATCAACAACGCCCTCACCGAGCAATTGGGTTGTCATCTAAAATAAACACTCCAGATGTATTGCTAATCTTTTCGCCTACAACTCTACTGTGGTTTGGAATGTTGACAATGTCCGTCGAGTTTATTCAGCTTTCCAACGCACCTTGTCCGCCATTTTGTCCGCGCACGATTACAATGGCGAGGTTTCTCCCTAGCGCTCTATTGTTGTCCCCCCTCTTCCATCTTGGATAATCCGGTTAGATAGGGTAGAGTTTTATAATAGAGCGGAATGGACATAGCGTCTGTATTATACATACATCAATCACTGAAATGGTTGTAGTGACGGTGGCCATGATTCGGATAAAGTGTACTTTATTAGGTCTATGTGGAAGTGTTCAGATTGTAAAGACGTTTCCCTTTAACATATACTTAGGCTTATAATAATTGTGTTTTTAGGTATAACTTGGACTTGGGTGAAAGTTAGGCTATTTAAACCCTCTTATGTCTAATTCTACACAAGGAGCAAAGCATGAATACCTTTTGTTAGAACCAAGTCCAGAACAGACACACTGCGGTAGAATAGGGCCTATAACGTTCCCACCTTACTTACTCGCAGTCTAAGTACAAATGATTGCCATATAAAACGTTGAACCGAACATAACTCTAAACCTACAATTAAAGCCTTGTTACTGCTAAACATCGTTCTGCAGCATGGCCTGTTACTTGGGCAAATTATTATATATTAAATAATTATCATTTTATAAAACCCTTTGTCATTTTCTACGTCGTTCTCCATAACGGCCTTATTGTGGGTGCAGGGAGCCGAACGCTGCAGTGAATAATAAAACCATATGAACATAACACATTTTTGTTACCTAACGTAGTGAGTAACATTTCTCTGAAAGAAATTTGCATTGTGGGACCAAAAACCTGTTTTTTCTGTAAACATCTTCACGTGTTTCTTCCCGGCGTGTTCATCGACAGAGATTCTTTGAGTTTAAAAATCTACCTTTAATATACGCGTGCCCTATAATACTGGAGTCGTGAGTGCTTTGTAAACAAGATAGCATACAGCTCTATAGCGAAACTATTATCCGATGATTATGTACACCAAGTATCGATGCATAAAAAACTGATTAAATTTTCAACCTCACAGCTTAAATATTTGTAAAAGGTCGAAATAACTTATAATAGTTTTCTAGCAACCAAATAAATTTGAAACCATGTTAAAATCTCACACAAAAAGTCCCGATCAATAGTATTGCATTCTTATTGAATAAAATACAGGACATTCCCTTACGGCTAAGCTTCACAGGCTTTTAGAGTTCGGTAAACTTTTCTTAAATATATGTTTAAAAACGAATTTTAATATCTAACATTCAGTTACAAATACATAGGCCTACAAACAAATATTAGTTATGTCAATACTATATCTTTATATAAACCTACTTCGACTGAATGTTTACATTAGATACATTAGTCTTGATTGTAGTTGACAGTTTACAGTTAAGACTACTCTTGTAAATGTAAAAATCCTCCCGTAGATTTATTGCAGCTGCTGTTGCTGATAAATTTCACCCAGACAGTACAAGAGAAGGACGCATTGTCGTCAGGAATCTTCCATTGTTAGTTTTCCGATGAAACAAGCTCGATACATCCCGTGAAAAAGCAACAGATATACAAACTCTAATGTAGTGTTTATATCCAAATTCTTGGTGACTTTTCTTGATGAAATTTCTTAGAAGAATATAGTTTGGCGCCTTTTATAAAGAAAAGGTTTACATTTAGATTTTTCGAATCCACTGGCTGTGGGTTTTCTTCTTTGAGTAAAGGAATGGTGTCTATTTTAGTCGGACACATTTAAGATACACATTCGTTTATCTACCTTATGTTTGTAATTATTTACCATCGTGTATTCTAAATTTGATTGAAGTTTCAGAATATTTGAAAATAATTATAAGAACTCTCAGAAAAGCACCCGAATTGTCCAAACGTTTACTTGCTAAAAGATCAATTTTGTTAAATATTACTGATGGGCAAATACAAATTTTAAACCGTCATTCCAAAACACTACGCTCTCTTCCAGCGTCAGAACAAGGTAGATTTGCATTTAATTATGCTTCAAATTTATTGAACGAAGCAGTTATAACAGTTAAAATATCTTAGATATTCATTTAGTTTTGCTTTATTACATATTGTATTAGGTAAATTCACTAATATAGTCTTTAACCTTTTGGCCTCTAGAAATTATTAGTTTCTGTAAAAGAAACTAAACTTCTCTACTTCTGTTGGAAGTCTAGAACTGTAGCCTACTATGTCAAACATTATCAGACAGCTGATCTCTTCTCTAAAGAAGTGCTTCAACAAAAACAATTTTGTTATTTGCAATTTGAGATGACATATCAATTTTGCGCCTCATGCAAGCAAAAAATGTCTTGAAAAGTTGACAAGAAATTGAAAGCAAGTGACGGAATTGAGTTAAATATCACCTTCTCTGGGAGAAAAAAACATATTCTATGTCGAATCTAATAAACAAAAATTCTTCAAGAAGGAAATATCAAATATCTTTTGATCCAAAACATACAGATTGAAAACTGGCCTGGCAACATGACATTTTCCGTACGAGGCAAGAATTGTTAATGAAGTTCAACAAATCTGTTACAATATTTTAACTGGAGTTAACAACAAGGTAGTTTTGTATAGTAAATACGAGACATGACATTTTTATTAAAAGAAAAACAATTGGTACTGAAATTCAGAAAATGTTGCTACAAAACGTCAACTGGAGGGAGCAATTTGGAAAACGTATAAATAATTCAGAACAAGGTCCCAAGATGCATCATCAATGCTTCGTATTATTATGCACCAAACATAGTCATTCAACAGTGCACAAGGGTCAAACCTATATCTTAAAGGGGACGAATCTTGCAGCGGAAGAAATAAGTCGTCCAAATTTTCTGTAGTCTCTATTTACTGATGGGTCAGATTAAAGCAATTTTTAAATAAGCTACACTCTTTAAAATTAGAATAACTACTTGAAAGTTTAGCGATATCATTATTTTAAACTAAACTCCGTTCATTGGAATCTATAAGTAAAAGTCATATAACCATATAGGGTAGATAGTTGATGTCTCAGGTCAGATTATGTTATAATCCTATAATTAAACATTAAAAAAATATATAAACAAAAGAAGTATATACAATATCAAGAGCACAGTGGTACAATATATTACAAAAATACAGGTGAAAAAACCTGTCAGTCTAGTTTCTTAATTTCTTTGTATTCTAAATTGTACTTTTGTAATATGAACCTCTGAAGATGATGTCTTTGTCATCGAAATGTACATAAGGATTTAATCTTAGGTAACTTATTTTAGTTATTTTTTTATTAATTTTTTTGGTTTTGGGGTTTTTCACCTATATTTTTGTAAAAGAAATATACACAACTCACAATTATACAACTTTAATTTCATACGTGTTTCATCATCATCAGTGATGCTACCACAAACATATACAAGTAATTAAACCTCACAATTTAAAGTTTTATAATTATGAGTTGTGTATGTTTATTGTGTTTACAACTTTAACTCACAAGCCAGATCGAATATTGTTTAAAAAAGTAATTATAAAATTTATCTAAGAACAAAAACCAGGTCTACAATTAGCAAACAACAATAGACGTAAAACCCATAGCAACTTCTCATTCCTTTGTTGTATTCTATTAAATATCTTGTGAATAGCCCTCTGCGGAGCCAACATCGGTTAGTTTTATCTAATGGGTGCGGGCCGTCTCAGTAAGTCGTGAGTAATCCTCCCTTAGGGAGCCGACACGGGTAGGCGCGGTGACTCCCACTGTAACCTGATTGGGGATGTCTGGGTGTCCTTCAGTCATACATGAAGGCTCAAATTAATCAATATGCATATGGTTCTGCCATAGAATCTTTCCTTTTCTCTGGTACATTTTGGCTAATGAGTCCTTGATCATTCCATGTCCCTTGATCATACTGTACTCCCGCAAAACGCCATTCAGTTTACAGCTGGAGTCTCCCAATTCAATGGCGATACAATACTATTAAATATGAAATAAATAAATAAATATGGAGTATTTTAATTCAAAAGCAATACATCTGATTACATTTTTAGCTCCCTAGCCTCTATATATTTGAGAAATATGGATCTCGGAATTAATTACTATTTTTTGTATCACTTGGCAAAAAACCACTACTTACTGATATTTTCAGCAGACGCGTCTCACACCAGGTCAGTGCATTGTTTAATGCTGTGAGTCACGTATGCCTGAGCAAACTCATAGCATTGAACAATGCACTGACAGTGCGAAACGCGTCTGCTGAAAATGTCAGTAAGAATCAGTTTTTTTGCCTAGTGATACAAAAAGTAGTAATTTAAATAAAAAAACCTCAAGATGTACAACACAAAAATGCAAGTTTTAAATATAAGTCAAGGTATAATAATCATGTAAGCAAATAGGAACACCAATAAATAACAACAAACATGCAAATAAGATAATACATTGGTACAGATATACAAAATACACAAAAATATCCAGTTCACTGCAGAATTTGAAAACAACAAAACATTGAATTTCTTAGACATCACCATAACAAAGAATCAAGACAAACATGAATTCAACATATACCGCAAGCCAACCATGACAGACACACTGATACAAAACACATCGAACGAACCAATACAACATAAACACGCAGTATTCAAGCATTTACTTCACAGACTAAATAAAATACCTATGTCCACAACTAACTACACAGAGGAACTAAACACAATCACATATTTAGCTCACAAAAATGGACATGACAATTATTTAATAGATAAACTACACAGAAAAATACTCAACAAGAACAGTAACAACACAAACAACAAAAACACCAACACAAACAAATTCATCACCCTCACATACATAAACAAACTGACAAATAAAATAGCACACCAATTAAAAAAAACAAGAGACAATGTAGCTTACAGAACAACAAATAAAAGCCAAACGGCTATCAGACACATCATTAATAACAATACCAACACATGCAATAACCCAGGAGTATACAAACTAAAATGCAACAACTGCAATAAGTTCTATATTGGACAAACAGGCAGATCTTTTGCCGAAAGATATAAAGAGCAAAATTGTAATAAGTATAATAAGCAAAAACAAAACAATTGACCAACTGATGAAGTAGTTAAAAGCTATAACTTTATAAAGAACTGCCTGCAGCAATAGACAGAATTCATGTTAAAATAGAATAGCAAATAATAATTCATTATAAGATACAATACTCCAACAATCATCTGTATTCTTATTTTATTCTCTGTAAATCTTATTTATCAATTTTCAGCGTAATCATGATAATTACTTTTTGAGTTTCTGGGTTTACTAGCAAATCATAATTTTGCTATTTTCCACCTAATTTTCATTAAACTCCCACTTATCAAGTTTTGATTAAAATTGTATTTAAAAACTTTTATCTAAATTCGTGCGGTTTTGATTTTTCCATTACTTTAATAAAAAGATGTTAATATTTTAATTAACCTTACTGAGCAATCACAAAATTCAATTTTAATGAAATGGGGCAACATAATAAATAAACAAATTTTAAAATTATTCATTCCTTTTTTCTTTCACTTTTAATTTTCGTTTTTCTAAGATTATTTTAAAATAATTTGAATAACTTATAGTAGGTCTAATGCTATTTATTCATAATTTTCACTAAAAAAGCCTCAGTATGCTATTACAAAATCAGTTGTAAAAGTCAGCTAAGAATACAAGACGCTGAACAGTTAGGCCTACATCAAAGTGTTGGATGATGTCATAATAGTGTCGTGTGCCAGACAAGTCAATTCCCACAGACAGAGTGCGTTCCTATCTACACCTGACGCGACGTCCCAGAAGCGCCAAGTCAATTTGAAGCTCCCCACCTGATCTCGCGTCGCTATTTATAAACTCTTTCACTTATCTTGATAAACGTCTTAAACATGTTCAAGACAAGTGTTCCGTGGGACTGCCTCATGAAATCTAACGCAGAAGTCAGTTTACTGGCTAAATTAATACTATCTGAACAACTTGTAAATATTTGGTCGAAAATTTGTTGTAAAGCTTCCTTAGAATTATTTCGAAAGCCAAAAGCCCGCGTAAGTGCTGACTGGAGATTTCTTAACAATTGTATTGCCATAGCCTATGTTTTGCAAAGTAATTTTGACTCCTATACAAGACGTTGTAGCGTTGCACATTTTCGTAGAAATATTTTTTTTTTTTTTAATAATAATTAAATCATTATTTTTATTCTTTCACGTTTACTCATTTCATTTAGATAAAAATTTAAAAAAGTCGGTTGAAACCATCTTGATTTCTCTGATTTAAAGTTTCTGCTAAACATTTATGGTTAACGTTAACAGAGTGTGATTATAAAAACATAATCAATAAACTATCTGGTTATTAATAACTTTAAGTGTTTTACCGTATATAATAAATTTAAAAGAAAACCCGAGGAATTTAAATTATTAACATAGTAGTAAACAACTGGTTCGTTGATACCATTTTAAAAAGCTTTCTACGTCTCCCCTATTTAGTTATTTTTCATTTTATAATCAATAGTATAAGTTTTACATTTATTATCTACATAAAATTTGAAACACTAACAATATCGAAGGTATTCTGTAAGAATGTAGAAATTAAGTGACAGAAACTGTCGATTAGTTTACAAAATAAATCAAATTAAAATACCAATTTTTACAATTTGAGTTCAGTTATTTTAAACATGTAATCAATTTTAATTAGACCTGAAGAACTAGTAACGAAATAGAGTAGTTAAAAAGATGGCGCAGTATTATATCTAAGAATCTTTAAAATTTATTGTTTACAAAAACAGAACTAACCTTAAACTTAAAATAATAATTTCTGTATGTAACTCTTGCTGACATCAGGTAATGCATTAATTTTGTACAAGAAAGAAGATGCACTCCCTCAGCTGTTGTGAGAAACGCCTTCAATCGTACGATTTGGAAAAAGTGTTTCAATACAGCTCCCAACATTCTAAACGTTAGACTGCAATTGTTTTCCCTTAATTTGTAAACAAATATTCTACGTCCTTGTGGATATAGCGGTGCTTCTAGGTGGTTCCCATTTACGTGCAACAGTATTGACCAACGCAACTGATTTTCGAGGCTGTTTATCTGAAGCTTATTTCTCTTAGTTTGTTTCTCTGTGCTATAGTGTGATATTTTAATCTGGATTAATCTAAATAAAAAAATTTTACGAATGAAAAAACAATTAAACGATTAGCAGCACTTGTGTTCTAAATCTCTCCTTTGCTATTCTTTAATGTAAAGCCTGTGGAAACGTTACTAAAGCATACTGCCGAAACCATCCTTCATTCAGTATGTAGGACTGGGTGAAACCATCCTTCCTTCAGTATGTAGGACTAGGTGAAACCATCCTTCCTTCAGTATGTAGGACTGGGTGAAACCATCGTTCCTTCAGTATATAGGACTGGGTGAAACCATCCTTCCTTCAGTATGTAAGACTGGGTGAAACCATCCTTTCTTCAGTATGTAGGACTGGGAGAAACCACCCTTCCTTCAGTATGTAAGACTGGGTGAAACCATGCTTCCTTCAGTATGTAGGACTGGGTGAAACCATCGTTCCTTCAGTATGTAGGACTGGATGAAACCATCCTTCCTTCAGTATGTAGGACTGGGTGAAACCATCGTTCCTTCAGTATGTAGGACTGGGTGAAACCATCGTTCTTTCAGTATGTAGGACTGGGTGAAACCATCCTTCCTTCAGTATGTAAGACTGGGTGAAACCATCCTTTCTTCAGTATGTAAGACTGGGTGAAACCATCCTTCCTTTAATATGTAGGACTGGGTGAAACCATCTTTTCTTCAGTATGTAGGCGAATCTGCGTTCACTCTAATTGCGCAATCTCTCCTAGCTTTATCCTACTTGTTTGAACAAAAATTAATACATCACACAAAATTTGATCTAATGAAATTTAAACAGTTTGGTTGAAACGAGACACTTTTAAAAAAATAGGATCAAACTCTCGAAGTTTTTAGAAAAGTTCTGAAAAGACAATAGACAGGTGAAATTATTAGAAAAGACACAAATTATTTATACACAAGTTCGGTTTTATAGCGTCTGCCGTCACTGTCCGATTTTTAAGAAAAACGCCTCTATACTGTCCTATTGAAACAGTGTTCCATCGATAAGTTCTTTCCACGTATAGATGAATAAATCCTGGTTTCTCCCTATGTTAGTCTGAGTCTTCCTTTCTTCTTCTCTCCGCTGGCGTTCATTCCACAGCAACTCTCTGTAATATTCCCTCCAACATCCTCTTTACGAGTGCGAATCTCTTCTTCGACTGTCACCTTCTTCTCTATCATGTCTAATGTTTTCATTTGTCCTATGCTCTCGTCCAGAGATATAGCATTACCTCCTAAGAGCATCCTTTTCTATTGTGTTGATCTTGTTTTGTCCGCTTGAAACATTACCCACGTTTAAGCTCCCTATGTCGATACATTTTACTATGGTGTTACTATATATATATATATATATATATATATATATATATATATATATATATATATATATATATATGGTTGAATAATATTTTCATAAACAAGAATATATATATTTTTTATTTTTCTTAATACATTTTTTCTAATCTAAATAAGTGAAGCTTTTTTTTAGCTGATTTGCAGTATCAGCATTCTCAAGCTTACAAGTAATATATAGTCCCACGACTTCATTCTGTATATATATATATATATATATATATATATATATATATATATATATATATATATATATATCCATTCCTCTTGTTATTTCTTCGTTCCACTATATTCCGTTCAGTCTTTTTACTGCTCTTCGTCCCTGTCCTACTGTATGTCTTATTACTACTTTTTTTTATCATCTTTTGATTCTACTCCTAGGTATTTGTATTTGCCTAAATTTTTGAATTTTTCTCCTCCTTCCAACACCAAGTTAGTCTCCATAATTCTTTCCAACGCACATGTATTCTGTCTTATCTGTATTTATTTGCAGGCCTCCTTCGTATTCTAATCTTATTTTTAGTGTAATGTATTCCAAGTCTTCTTTTTCTTGAGCTATAATGACTTGGTCACCTGCAAATTGTTCTGTAAAGACATCTGTATTGTTTGTTTGTAACTCCATCCCCCTGCATTTCTCTTTACATTTACGGAATACTTTGTCCACATATATTTTGAACAGTGTCGGAGAGATGCAGCACCCATGACTCGTCCCCTCGACACAGGAAATCCTAGCGACACTTTTCCTCCCACATTGATCTTACTATGTGAGTCTTTAAATAATTCTTAGACAGCTTTAATAGCGTTTTCTCTGTAGTTGGTTTCTGCCAAGGCGTCCCATAATTTCACGCTGGGTACCATATCATATGCCTTTGATAAATCCTCGAAACACCCGGGGTACCTTGTAAAATACCGGGGGTGAACCAAAACTAACAAAGGTCCTCCCGCATGGGTTTGTTAGCAATGAGCCTATTCCCTATTTTTCGAAAAAGACTATAAAGCAAAAAGAACATCCTCGCAACCTACTCTGAATCGGGTATACGGAAGAACTCTTCGAGACATCATAGAAGAAGAATATTAAATGAAAGAAGAAGTTGTGTGCAGTAAAACCACTGTTCATTGAAATCCGAGTCGTTTTTTCTCATCATTGGCTTAATTTTATTGATGAGCATGTCTGAGTAGCAGTTATTGTTTATTATAAGCTCATCTTCCTTGGATGAGTAATCACAGAATACAACACCTCGGGAACACTAAAATGCAGTTAACTTGACTTTTTCCGGTGATGTTAGTGTTCTGAATTTCTTTTTGACAGGTGAGCCAGTGCTTTTTCATTCCATCCTGCTTTTTGAACTCTGGTTCAAAATGGTGAACTCAAGATTCATCACAGGGTAGAATATATTTTAGACAAGGATTACCTCTCATTGCGTTCTAACACCTCTATACGTGGTTTGAGTATTGTTTCCTAACTCTTTCAGGATCCACCTTGCAACTGGGCGGCTATTCAGCTCCACTGTTAGCATTTTATTTGCTTCACGAATAATATTATCAATTCGTGTTTCAAGTGACATGGTTATCGTTTTAACTGGCCTACCAGGACGTTTTCATCCGTCACTGAGTTCTAGCCATTTATAAAATGTGGGTTGTAAACATCATTCACTACACGTAAAATCATTCCAGAAATATTTTGGTTAAATTCTCAATGATGATGTTTTTGTCATTGAAGAGCGTATGAGAAAACAAATTGTTTTGAGTTTGTGTTCGTAATTTTTTAATTTTATTTGCTCTTCGTTTACATCGATTTTTAGAATCAACTCACAAAAATTCTTTGAGTCGAATTCTTGGAGTTTTAACACGCGGGTGCGTACAGTTTGAATAAATCGATTGGCTATACAAAGTAGAAAGGACAGTTTGAATAAATCGATGGCTATACGAAGTAGAAAGGATTGTCGGGGACACAATGTGTTATTCTTCGGCATTGTGTTAATCCTGCGAGAGAGATAACAAATTAATTGGCTCGTTTGAAAATGCAATAAAGCCTATGAAGGCATCACAGATGGCTGTGTTTGGTTAGTAAACAGCATCCACCCTCCCTCTAGACAGAGACAGAGCTATACGCCGCTCTATATATAGAAGAGAGAGGGAAATGAATTATGCAAAGCTCAACAAAGAAGAGCACTCCAGTATGCTTAGCGGAGATGATCCGAAACGGTCGTGTTGTGGTTAGAGGCAGAAAGAAAACAACGCTCCCTCCCTCACTTGCAATATGCAATTATCATTAACACCATCGCTGTCTTCGCTGCGGAAGTAATCAATTGAATATAAAAGACATTTAATCATTTGGCTTTGATAAGGTAATAGAAGGGCAGTACACGAGTCGTACACGCGTCACAAATACATATTCAGTAACAAGGTTATTGGAAGAAATTCATTTATCACTCTTTGTTAATCAAATTAAAGATTTGTATTAATGTTATACGTTGAAAATTTAAATTCAATAACTTTGAAAAACACGCGATCATAAAGATTTTCACAAAAAATTGAAAGTAATAAAGTTTTGAATTTTTCATAATAAAGTAATAAAATCCTTTAAATAAATGTATTCCTAGAATATTATTACCGTTATATATATGTTGAGTTAATTATGCATTACAAGATGGCTTTTAAAAGCACAAAATTAAAAATAAATCTAATTCGGCCACTTGGAGTTTAAGAAGAGAAAAATAATGTGAACTAAAATGCAGAGCAAATTAAGAGGAATGGAGTAGATTATATGAGGCGATTATATAGATTAGAGGCGAAGACAAAAAAATACCTCCAAACCTGAGGCAGGTTGCACACCGGATACCGCGGCGCGGCGGAACATATTTGCCTCGCCTCGCTTCACCTTGTCCGATGGTTAGTAGCAGCATACGGCAAGGCATCCCCAGTCCTAGTGGCGTGAAGTGTACTGACAAGTGAAGTAATGTGCATAATTTGTATGTTACATATTTCCTGAAAATGAACGCGGAAGAAGAAGTGACTGTTATAGCACTGTGGAACCTCGTCAAGTTTATGGATGATGGACTTAACAGAAAAATGAGGGTGCACCCTATAAACAAAAAACGAAACCTACAATCGTCTATTGCAGAATTTAGATCAAACCCCAAATTTTTTTTTTTTTTAATTATCGTCGTAACACCCAACGACATTTGATTTTATTCTTGGTTAATTACTCCAACAATCCACAAAAGGAAAACAAAAAAGCACAAGCGCAGAAAGATTTGTCTTAGGGTCACGGCGTGGCACGACGCGACGTTTTGCCTCAAGGCGCCTAAAGCAACATGGTTTGAATTAGTTTAAATGGAGGTACAGCACACTGCATCTGGGACGGGAAGGCAAGGCGAGGCGAGGCAGTGCCTCACGGTGCTTTGTACTACCTTGTCAATTTTAAAGGCACATGCCAAATCGTTCTGCGCATGCGCGATGATCACTGCGTGCTTTTTTGTGTTCCTTTGTGGATTATTGGAGTAATTAACTCAAGAACAAAATCAAATATAGTTGGCTTTATACGAACATAATTTTAAAAAATTCCCGGGTTTGACCTTAATTCTCTAATAAATAATTGTAGGTTTCGTTTTTTGGTTTATTAGGTGCACATACATTTTATTGTTGGTTCCACAACGCTATAACAGTCACTTTTTCTTCTGCGTTCATTTTCACGAAATATGTAACATACAAACTACACACTTGTCAGTATACTTGCTGCCACTGGGAATGGGGATGAGTTGGCTTACCGTGCCCTATGCTGCTATTAATCATCGGGGAAGGCGCAGCGAAAATTTCTCGCCGTCCCGTGTCGTGCCGCACTCGGCGTAAGGCTGGCCTTATGATTTTTGGGCGACAGAAGAAAATTGTCAAAGCAGTAATAGACGCTTGTGTCACTGCCCCGCCTTGCCTTGCCTTGTCGTGCCCGATGCAGTGGGCATACCAACCACACCGAATAAGACGTCTTACGGCAAAACGTCGCCGCTCAACACGCCTTGCTGTATTCTGTGGGGCCGGCCTGAGAAAGATCTCTATCTGGAACATTTTGAGCTATTTACGTTTATAAAGGTTTAGACATTTGGTTAAGGAGGTATGTGTTGTAACTATATATTTTTGTTACCAGGTCATTGCTCTCTGACTGTGGTATGTCTGTATGTAGGGACTGACTTCGTTACCGGCGATACCTCCTCCGTGCTGGGACTCCGTGGGTTAATTTGGTGTGAATCCGTGCTGGGACTGCGTGGGGAGTTGTAATGAGAATATCAGTCTGCCTCTCTGTAGGACTGGCTTAGGTACCGGCAATACCACGTTCTTGCTGGAACTGCCTGGTGAGGTTTAACGAGCATATCATTCTGCCTCTCTGTAGGGACTGACTTCATTACCGGCGATACCTCCTCCGTGCTGGGACTCCGTGGGTTAATTTGATGTGAATCCGTGCTGGGACTGCGTGGGGAGTTGTAATGAGAATATCATTCTGCCTCTCTGTAGGGACTGGCTTAGGTACCGGCGATACCACGTTCGTGATGGAACTGCCTGGTGAGGTTTAATGAGAATATCATTCTGCCTCTCTGTAGGGACTGTTTTAGGTACCAGCGGTACCACATTCGTGATGGAACTGCCTGGTGAGGTTTAATGAGAATATCATTCTGCCTCTCTGTAGGGACTGGCTTAGGTACCAGCGGTACCACATTCGTGATGGAACTGCCTGGTGAGGTTTAATGAGAATATCATTCTGCCTCTCTGTAGGGACTGTTTTAGGTACCAGCGGTACCACATTCGTGATGGAACTGCCTGGTGAGGTTTAATGAGAATATCATTCTGCCTCTCTGTAGGGACTGGCTTAGGTACCGGCGATACCACGTTCGTGATGGAACTGCCTGGTGAGGTTTAATGAGAATATCATTCTGCCTCTCTGTACGGACTGGCTTAGGTACCAGCGGTACCACATTCGTGATGGAACTGCCTGGTGAGGTTTAATGAGAATATCATTCTGCCTCTCTGTAGGGACTGGCTTAGGTACCAGCGGTACCACATTCGTGATGGAACTGCCTGGTGAGGTTTAATGAGAATATCATTCTGCCTCTCTGTACGGACTGGCTTAGGTACCGGCGATTCCGGCTTGTTGTGGCTTAATGTGAAACTCTTTCTGCCTTTATAGTGACTATGGTAGCGCGGTATAGCTGCTAGTCCTCTTCTCGGAGCCCGATCTACCTGCTAAGACATCTTGTAAGAACCGACTGTGGTTTCCGCGATATGTACTGTAGCCTGAGTCTCCCTACAGTAATAGTCAATATCACTACTAGTCTTCTTGTAGGAACCGACTGTGGTTTCCGCGATATATACTGTAGCCTGAGTCTCTACTAATAGTCATTATGACTACTAGTCTTCTTGTAGGAACCGACTGTGGTTTCCGCGATATGTACTGTAGCCTGAGTCTCCCTACAGTAATAGTCAATATGACTACTAGTCTTCTTGTAGGAACCGACTGTGGTTTCCGCGATATATACTGTAGCCTGAGTCTCTACTAATAGTCAATATGACTACTAGTCTTCTTGTAGGAACCGACTGTGGTTTCCACGATATGTACTGTAGCCTGAGTCTCTACTAATAGTCAATATGACTACTAGTCTTCTTTTAGGAACCGACTGTGGTTTCCGCGATATGTACTGTAGCCTAGTCTTTACTAATAGTCAATATGACTACTAGTCTTCTTGTAGGAGCCGACTGTGGTTTCCGCGATATGTACTGTAGCCTGAGTCTCCCTACAGTAATAGTCAATATGACTACTAGTCTTCTTGTAGGAGCCGACTGTGGTTTCCGCGATATGTACTGTAGCCTGAGTCTCCCTACAGTAATAGTCAATATGACTACTAGTCTTCTTGTAGGAACCGACTGTTCTTTCCGCGATATATACTGTATCCAGAGTCTCTACTAATAGTCAATATGACTACTAGTCTTCTTTTAGGAACCGACTGTGGTTTCCGCGATATGTACTGTAGCCTAGTCTTTACTAATAGTCAATATGACTACTAGTCTTCTTGTAGGAACCGACTGTGGTTTCCGCGATATGTACTGTAGCCTGAGTCTCCCTACAGTAATAGTCAATATGACTACTAGTCTTCTTGTAGGAACCGACTGTGGTTTCCGCGATATATACTGTAGCCTGAGTCTCTACTAATAGTCAATATGACTACTAGTCTTCTTGTAGGAACCGACTGTGGTTTCCGCGATATATACTGTAGCCTGAGTCTCCCTACGGTGATAGTCAATATGACTACTAGTCTTCTTGTAGGAACCGACTGTGGTTTCCGCGATATATACTGTAGCCTGAGTCTCTACTAATAGTCAATATGACTACTAGTCTTCTTGTAGGAACCGACTGTGGTTTCCGCGATATGTACTGTAGCCTGAGTCTCCCTACAGTAATAGTCAATATGACTACTAGTCTTCTTGTAGGAACCGACTGTGGTTTCCGCGATATATACTGTAGCCTGAGTCTCTACTAATAGTCAATATGACTACTAGTCTTCTTGTAGGAACCGACTGTGGTTTCCGCGATATGTACTGTAGCCTGAGTCTCCCTACAGTAATAGTCAATATGACTACTAGTCTTCTTGTAGGAACCGACTGTGGTTTCCGCGATATATACTGTAGCCTGAGTCTCTACTAATAGTCAATATGACTACTAGTCTTCTTGTAGGAACCGACTGTGGTTTCCACGATATGTACTGTAGCCTGAGTCTCTACTAATAGTCAATATGACTACTAGTCTTCTTTTAGGAACCGACTGTGGTTTCCGCGATATGTACTGTAGCCTAGTCTTTACTAATAGTCAATATGACTACTAGTCTTCTTGTAGGAGCCGACTGTGGTTTCCGCGATATGTACTGTAGCCTGAGTCTCCCTACAGTAATAGTCAATATGACTACTAGTCTTCTTGTAGGAACCGACTGTGGTTTCCGCGATATGTACTGTAGCCTGAGTCTCCCTACAGTAATAGTCAATATGACTACTAGTCTTCTTGTAGGAACCGACTGTTCTTTCCGCGATATATACTGTAGCCTGAGTCTCTACTAATAGTCAATATGACTACTAGTCTTCTTTTAGGAACCGACTGTGGTTTCCGCGATATGTACTGTAGCCTAGTCGTTACTAATAGTCAATATGACTACTAGTCTTCTTGTAGGAACCGACTGTGGTTTCCGCGATATGTACTGTAGCCTGAGTCTCCCTACAGTAATAGTCAATATGACTACTAGTCTTCTTGTAGGAACCGACTGTGGTTTCCGCGATATATACTGTAGCCTGAGTCTCTACTAATAGTCAATATGACTACTAGTCTTCTTGTAGGAACCGACTGTGGTTTCCGCGATATATACTGTAGCCTGAGTCTCCCTACGGTGATAGTCAATATGACTACTAGTCTTCTTGTAGGAACCGACTGTGGTTTCCGCGATATATACTGTAGCCTGAGTCTCTACTAATAGTCAATATGACTACTAGTCTTCTTGTAGGAACCGACTGTGGTTTCCGCGATATGTACTGTAGCCTGAGTCTCCCTACGGTGATAGTCAATATGACTACTAGTCTTCTTGTAGGAACCGACTGTGGTTTCCGCGATATATACTGTAGCCTGAGTCTCTACTAATAGTCAATATGACTACTAGTCTTCTTGTAGGAACCGACTGTGGTTTCCGCGATATGTACTGTAGCCTGAGTCTCTACTAATAGTCAATATGACTACTAGTCTTCTTTTAGGAACCGACTGTGGTTTCCGCGATATATACTGTAGCCTGAGTCTCTACTAATAGTCAATATGACTACTAGTCTTCTTGTAGGAACCGACTGTGGTTTCCGCGATATGTACTGTAGCCTGAGTCTCTACTAATAGTCAATATGACTACTAGTCTTCTTTTAGGAACCGACTGTGGTTTCCGCGATATGTACTGTAGCCTAGTCTTTACAAATAGTCAATATGACTACTAGTCTTCTTGTAGGAATCGACTGTGGTTTCCACGATATGTACTGTAGCCTGAGTCTCTACTAATAGTCAATATGACTACTAGTCTTCTTTTAGGAACCGACTGTGGTTTCCGCGATATGTACTGTAGCCTAGTCTTTACTAATAGTCAATATGACTACTAGTCTTCATGTAGGAGCCGACTGTGGTTTCCGCGATATGTACTGTAGCCTGAGTCTCCCTACAGTAATAGTCAATATGACTACTAGTCTTCTTGTAGGAGCCGACTGTGGTTTCCGCGATATGTACTGTAGCCTGAGTCTCCCTACAGTAATAGTCAAT
Source organism: Prosapia bicincta (assembly GCA_036971475.1). NCBI lineage: Eukaryota > Metazoa > Arthropoda > Insecta > Hemiptera > Cercopidae > Prosapia > Prosapia bicincta. The sequence goes on from JBAIZL010000008.1 coordinate 23,782,526, forward strand.
ATGACTACTAGTCTTCTTGTAGGAACCGACTGTTCTTTCCGCGATATATACTGTAGCCTGAGTCTCTACTAATAGTCAATATGACTACTAGTCTTCTTTTAGGAACCGACTGTGGTTTCCGCGATATGTACTGTAGCCTAGTCTTTACTAATAGTCAATATGACTACTAGTCTTCTTGTAGGAACCGACTGTGGTTTCCGCGATATGTACTGTAGCCTGAGTCTCCCTACAGTAATAGTCAATATGACTACTAGTCTTCTTGTAGGAACCGACTGTGGTTTCCGCGATATATACTGTAGCCTGAGTCTCTACTAATAGTCAATATGACTACTAGTCTTCTTGTAGGAACCGACTGTGGTTTCCGCGATATATACTGTAGCCTGAGTCTCCCTACGGTGATAGTCAATATGACTACTAGTCTTCTTGTAGGAACCGACTGTGGTTTCCGCGATATATACTGTAGCCTGAGTCTCTACTAATAGTCAATATGACTACTAGTCTTCTTGTAGGAACCGACTGTGGTTTCCGCGATATGTACTGTAGCCTGAGTCTCCCTACAGTAATAGTCAATATGACTACTAGTCTTCTTGTAGGAACCGACTGTGGTTTTCGCGATATATACTGTAGCCTGAGTCTCTACTAATAGTTAATATGACTACTAGTCTTCTTGTAGGAACCGACTGTGGTTTCCGCGATATGTACTGTAGCCTGAGTCTCCCTACGGTGATAGTCAATATGACTACTAGTCTTCTTGTAGGAACCGACTGTGGTTTCCGCGATATATACTGTAGCCTGAGTCTCTACTAATAGTCAATATGACTACTAGTCTTCTTGTAGGAACCAACTGTGGTTTCCGCGATATGTACTGTAGCCTGAGTCTCCCTACAGTAATAGTCAATATGACTACTAGTCTTCTTGTAGGAGCCGACTGTGGTTTCCGCGATATGTACTGTAGCCTGAGTCTCCCTACAGTAATAGTCAATATGACTACTAGTCTTCTTGTAGGAACCGACTGTGGTTTGCGCGATATATACTGTAGCCTGAGTCTCTACTAATAGCCAATATGACTACTAGTCTTCTTGTAGGAACCGACTGTGGTTTCCGCGATATGTACTGTAGCCTGAGTCTCTACTAATAGTCAATATGACTACTAGTCTTCTTTTAGGAACCGACTGTGGTTTCCGCGATATGTACTGTAGCATAGTCTTTACTAATAGTCAATATGACTACTAGTCTTCTTGTAAGAACCGACTGTGGTTTCCGCGATATGTACTGTAGCCTGAGTCTCCCTACAGTAATAGTCAATATGACTACTAGTCTTCTTGTAGGAACCGACTGTGGTTTCCGCGATATGTACTGTAGCCATAGTTTCAATACAGTAATAGTCAATATGACTACTAGTCTTCTTATAGGAACCGACTGTGGTTTCCGCGATATGTACTGTAGCCTGAGTCTCTACTAATAGTCAATATGACTACTAGTCTTCTTTTAGGAACCGACTGTGCTTTCCGCGATATGTACTGTAGCCTAGTCTTTACTAATAGTCAATATGACTACTAGTCTTCTTGTAGGAACCGACTGTGGTTTCCACGATATGTACTGTAGCCTGAGTCTCTACTAATAGTCAATATGACTACTAGTCTTCTTTTAGGAACCGACTGTGGTTTCCGCGATATGTACTGTAGCCTAGTCTTTACTAATAGTCAATATGACTACTAGTCTTCATGTAGGAGCCGACTGTGGTTTCCGCGATATGTACTGTAGCCTGAGTCTCCCTACAGTAATAGTCAATATGACTACTAGTCTTCTTGTAGGAGCCGACTGTGGTTTCCGCGATATGTACTGTAGCCTGAGTCTCCCTACAGTAATAGTCAATATGACTACTAGTCTTCTTGTAGGAACCGACTGTTCTTTCCGCGATATATACTGTAGCCTGAGTCTCTACTAATAGTCAATATGACTACTAGTCTTCTTTTAGGAACCGACTGTGGTTTCCGCGATATGTACTGTAGCCTGAGTCTCCCTACAGTAATAGTCAATATGACTACTAGTCTTCTTGTAGGAACCGACTGTGTTTTCCGCGATATATACTGTAGCCTGAGTCTCTACTAATAGTCAATATGACTACTAGTCTTCTTGTAGGAACCGACTGTGGTTTCCGCGATATATACTGTAGCCTGAGTCTCCCTACGGTGATAGTCAATATGACTACTAGTCTTCTTGTAGGAACCGACTGTGGTTTCCGCGATATATACTGTAGCCTGAGTCTCTACTAATAGTCAATATGACTACTAGTCTTCTTGTAGGAACCGACTGTGGTTTCCGCGATATGTACTGTAGCCTGAGTCTCCCTACAGTAATAGTCAATATGACTACTAGTCTTCTTGTAGGAACCGACTGTGGTTTCCGCGATATATACTGTAGCCTGAGTCTCTACTAATAGTCAATATGACTACTAGTCTTCTTGTAGGAACCGACTGTGGTTTCCGCGATATGTACTGTAGCCTGAGTCTCCCTACGGTGATAGTCAATATGACTACTAGTCTTCTTGTAGGAACCGACTGTGGTTTCCGCGATATATACTGTAGCCTGAGTCTCTACTAATAGTCAATATGACTACTAGTCTTCTTGTAGGAACCGACTGTGGTTTCCGCGATATGTACTGTAGCCGGAGTCTCCCTACAGTAATAGTCAATATGACTACTAGTCTTCTTGTAGGAGCCGACTGTGGTTTCCGCGATATGTACTGTAGCCTGAGTCTCCCTACAGTAATAGTCAATATGACTACTAGTCTTCTTGTAGGAACCGACTGTGGTTTGCGCGATATATACTGTAGCCTGAGTCTCTACTAATAGTCAATATGACTACTAGTCTTCTTGTAGGAACCGACTGTGGTTTCCGCGATATGTACTGTAGCCTGAGTCTCTACTAATAGTCAATATGACTACTAGTCTTCTTTTAGGAACCGACTGTGGTTTCCGCGATATGTACTGTAGCCTAGTCTTTACTAATAGTCAATATGACTACTAGTCTTCTTGTAAGAACCGACTGTGGTTTCCACGATATGTACTGTAGCCTGAGTCTCCCTACAGTAATAGTCAATATGACTACTAGTCTTCTTGTAGGAACCGACTGTGGTTTCCGCGATATGTACTGTAGCCAGAGTTTCAATACAGTAATAGTCAATATGACTACTAGTCTTCTTGTAGGAACCGACTGTGGTTTCCGCGATATGTACTGTAGCCTGAGTCTCTACTAATAGTCAATATGACTACTAGTCTTCTTGTAGGAACCGACTGTGGTTTCCGCGATATGTACTGTAGCCTGAGTCTCTACTAATAGTCAATATGACTACTAGTCTTCTTGTAGGAACCGACTGTGGTTTCCGCGATATGTACTGTAGCCTGAGTCTCCCTACAGTAATAGTCAATATGACTACTAGTCTTCTTGTAGGAACCGACTGTGGTTTCCGCGATATGTACTGTAGCCTGAGTCTCCCTACAGTAATAGTCAATATGACTACTAGTCTTCTTGTAGGAGCCGACTGTGGTTTCCGCGATATGTACTGTAGCCTGAGTCTCCCTACAGTAATAGTCAATATGACTACTAGTCTTCTTGTAGGAACCGACTGTGGTTTCCGCGATATATACTGTAGCCTGAGTCTCTACTAATAGTCAATATGACTACTAGTCTTCTTGTAGGAACCGACTGTGGTTTCCGCGATATATACTGTAGCCTGAGTCTCTACTAATAGTCAATATGACTACTAGTCTTCTTGTAGGAACCGACTGTGGTTTCCGCGATATGTACTGTAGCCTGAGTCTCCCTACAGTAATAGTCAATATGACTACTAGTCTTCTTGTAGGAGCCGACTGTGGTTTCCGCGATATGTACTGTAGCCTGAGTCTCCCTACAGTAATAGTCAATATGACTACTAGTCTTCTTGTAGGAACCGACTGTGGTTTCCGCGATATGTACTGTAGCCTGAGTCTCTACTAATAGTCAATATGACTACTAGTCTTCTTTTAGGAACCGACTGTGGTTTCCGCGATATGTACTGTAGCCTAGTCTTTACTAATAGTCAATATGACTACTAGTCTTCTTGTAGGAACCGACTGTGGTTTCCGCGATATGTACTGTAGCCTGAGTCTCTACTAATAGTCAATATGACTACTAGTCTTCTTTTAGGAACCGACTGTGGTTTCCGCGATATGTACTGTAGCCTGAGTCTCCCTACAGTAATAGTCAATATGACTACTAGTCTTCTTGTAGGAACCGACTGTGGTTTCCGCGATATGTACTGTAGCCAGAGTTTCAATACAGTAATAGTCAATATGACTACTAGTCTTCTTGTAGGAACCGACTGTGGTTTCCGCGATATATACTGTAGCCTGAGTCTCTACTAATAGTCAATATGACTACTAGTCTTCTTGTAGGAACCGACTGTGGTTTCCGCGATATGTACTGTAGCCTGAGTCTCGCTACGGTGATAGTCAATATGACTACTAGTCTTCTTGTAGGAACCGACTGTGGTTTCCGCGATATGTACTGTAGCCTGAGTCTCTACTAATAGTCAATATGACTACTAGTCTTCTTTTAGGAACCGACTGTGGTTTCCGCGATATGTACTGTAGCCTAGTCTTTACTAATAGTCAATATGACTACTAGTCTTCTTGTAAGAACCGACTGTGGTTTCCGCGATATGTACTGTAGCCTGAGTCTCCCTACAGTAATAGTCAATATGACTACTAGTCTTCTTGTAGGAACCGACTGTGGTTTCCGCGATATGTACTGTAGCCAGAGTTTCAATACAGTAATAGTCAATATGACTACTAGTCTTCTTGTAGGAACCGACTGTGGTTTCCGCGATATGTACTGTAGCCTGAGTCTCTACTAATAGTCAATATGACTACTAGTCTTCTTGTAGGAACCGACTGTGGTTTCCGCGATATATACTGTAGCCTGAGTCTCTACTAATAGTCAATATGACTACTAGTCTTCTTGTAGGAACCGACTGTGGTTTCCGCGATATGTACTGTAGCCTGAGTCTCCCTACAGTAATAGTCAATATGACTACTAGTCTTCTTGTAGGAACCGACTGTGGTTTCCGCGATATGTACTGTAGCCTGAGTCTCCCTACAGTAATAGTCAATATGACTACTAGTCTTCTTGTAGGTGCCGACTGTGGTTTCCGCGATATGTACTGTAGCCTGAGTCTCCCTACAGTAATAGTCAATATGACTACTAGTCTTCTTGTAGGAACCGACTGTGGTTTCCGCGATATATACTGTAGCCTGAGTCTCTACTAATAGTCAATATGACTACTAGTCTTCTTGTAGGAACCGACTGTGGTTTCCGCGATATATACTGTAGCCTGAGTCTCTACTAATAGTCAATATGACTACTAGTCTTCTTGTAGGAACCGACTGTGGTTTCCGCGATATGTACTGTAGCCTGAGTCTCTACTAATAGTCAATATGACTACTAGTCTTCTTTTAGGAACCGACTGTGGTTTCCGCGATATGTACTGTAGCCTAGTCTTTACTAATAGTCAATATGACTACTAATCTTCTTGTAGGAACCGACTGTGGTTTCCGCGATATGTACTGTAGCCTGAGTCTCTACTAATAGTCAATATGACTACTAGTCTTCTTTTAGGAACCGACTGTGGTTTCCGCGATATGTACTGTAGCCTGAGTCTCCCTACAGTAATAGTCAATATGACTACTAGTCTTCTTGTAGGAACCGACTGTGGTTTCCGCGATATGTACTGTAGCCAGAGTTTCAATACAGTAATAGTCAATATGACTACTAGTCTTCTTGTAGGAACCGACTGTGGTTTCCGCGATATATACTGTAGCCTGAGTCTCTACTAATAGTCAATATGACTACTAGTCTTCTTGTAGGAACCGACTGTGGTTTCCGCGATATGTACTGTAGCCTGAGTCTCGCTACGGTGATAGTCAATATGACTACTAGTCTTCTTGTAGGAACCGACTGTGGTTTCCGCGATATGTACTGTAGCCTGAGTCTCTACTAATAGTCAATATGACTACTAGTCTTCTTTTAGGAACCGACTGTTGTTTCCGCGATATGTACTGTAGCCTAGTCTTTACTAATAGTCAATATGACTACTAGTCTTCTTGTAAGAACCGACTGTGGTTTCCGCGATATGTACTGTAGCCTGAGTCTCCCTACAGTAATAGTCAATATGACTACTAGTCTTCTTGTAGGAACCGACTGTGGTTTCCGCGATATGTACTGTAGCCTGAGTCTCGCTACGGTGATAGTCAATATGACTACTAGTCTTCTTGTAGGAACCGACTGTGGTTTCCGCGATATGTACTGTAGCCTGAGTCTCTACTAATAGTCAATATGACTACTAGTCTTCTTTTAGGAACCGACTGTGGTTTCCGCGATATGTACTGTAGCCTAGTCTTTACTAATAGTCAATATGACTACTAGTCTTCTTGTAAGAACCGACTGTGGTTTCCGCGATATGTACTGTAGCCTGAGTCTCCCTACAGTAATAGTCAATATGACTACTAGTCTTCTTGTAGGAACCGACTGTGGTTTCCGCGATATGTACTGTAGCCAGAGTTTCAATACAGTAATAGTCAATATGACTACTAGTCTTCTTGTAGGAACCGACTGTGGTTTCCGCGATATGTACTGTAGCCTGAGTCTCTACTAATAGTCAATATGACTACTAGTCTTCTTGTAGGAACCGACTGTGGTTTCCGCGATATGTACTGTAGCCTGAGTCTCTACTAATAGTCAATATGACTACTAGTCTTCTTGTAGGAACCGACTGTGGTTTCCGCGATATGTACTGTAGCCTGAGTCTCCCTACAGTAATAGTCAATATGACTACTAGTCTTCTTGTAGGAACCGACTGTGGTTTCCGCGATATGTACTGTAGCCTGAGTTTCAATACAGTAATAGTCAATATGACTACTAGTCTTCTTGTAGGAACCGACTGTGGTTTCCGCGATATGTACTGTAGCCTGAGTCTCTACTAATAGTCAATATGACTACTAGTCTTCTTGTAGGAACCGACTGTGGTTTCCGCGATATATACTGTAGCCTGAGTCTCTACTAATAGTCAATATGACTACTAGTCTTCTTGTAGGAACCGACTGTGGTTTCCGCGATATGTACTGTAGCCTGAGTCTCCCTACAGTAATAGTCAATATGACTACTAGTCTTCTTGTAGGAACCGACTGTGGTTTCCGCGATATGTACTGTAGCCTGAGTCTCCCTACAGTAATAGTCAATATGACTACTAGTCTTCTTGTAGGAGCCGACTGTGGTTTCCGCGATATGTACTGTAGCCTGAGTCTCCCTACAGTAATAGTCAATATGACTACTAGTCTTCTTGTAGGAACCGACTGTGGTTTCCGCGATATATACTGTAGCCTGAGTCTCTACTAATAGTCAATATGACTACTAGTCTTCTTGTAGGAACCGACTGTGGTTTCCGCGATATATACTGTAGCCTGAGTCTCTACTAATAGTCAATATGACTACTAGTCTTCTTGTAGGAACCGACTGTGGTTTCCGCGATATGTACTGTAGCCTGAGTCTCCCTACAGTAATAGTCAATATGACTACTAGTCTTCTTGTAGGAGCCGACTGTGGTTTCCGCGATATGTACTGTAGCCTGAGTCTCCCTACAGTAATAGTCAATATGACTACTAGTCTTCTTGTAGGAACCGACTGTGGTTTCCGCGATATGTACTGTAGCCTGAGTCTCTACTAATAGTCAATATGACTACTAGTCTTCTTTTAGGAACCGACTGTGGTTTCCGCGATATGTACTGTAGCCTAGTCTTTACTAATAGTCAATATGACTACTAGTCTTCTTGTAGGAACCGACTGTGGTTTCCGCGATATGTACTGTAGCCTGAGTCTCTACTAATAGTCAATATGACTACTAGTCTTCTTTTAGGAACCGACTGTGGTTTCCGCGATATGTACTGTAGCCTGAGTCTCCCTACAGTAATAGTCAATATGACTACTAGTCTTCTTGTAGGAACCGACTGTGGTTTCCGCGATATGTACTGTAGCCAGAGTTTCAATACAGTATTAGTCAATATGACTACTAGTCTTCTTGTAGGAACCGACTGTGGTTTCCGCGATATATACTGTAGCCTGAGTCTCTACTAATAGTCAATATGACTACTAGTCTTCTTGTAGGAACCGACTGTGGTTTCCGCGATATGTACTGTAGCCTGAGTCTCGCTACGGTGATAGTCAATATGACTACTAGTCTTCTTGTAGGAACCGACTGTGGTTTCCGCGATATGTACTGTAGCCTGAGTCTCTACTAATAGTCAATATGACTACTAGTCTTCTTTTAGGAACCGACTGTGGTTTCCGCGATATGTACTGTAGCCTAGTCTTTACTAATAGTCAATATGACTACTAGTCTTCTTGTAAGAACCGACTGTGGTTTCCGCGATATGTACTGTAGCCTGAGTCTCCCTACAGTAATAGTCAATATGACTACTAGTCTTCTTGTAGGAACCGACTGTGGTTTCCGCGATATGTACTGTAGCCAGAGTTTCAATACAGTAATAGTCAATATGACTACTAGTCTTCTTGTAGGAACCGACTGTGGTTTCCGCGATATGTACTGTAGCCTGAGTCTCTACTAATAGTCAATATGACTACTAGTCTTCTTGTAGGAACCGACTGTGGTTTCCGCGATATGTACTGTAGCCTGAGTCTCTACTAATAGTCAATATGACTACTAGTCTTCTTGTAGGAACCGACTGTGGTTTCCGCGATATGTACTGTAGCCTGAGTCTCCCTACAGTAATAGTCAATATGACTACTAGTCTTCTTGTAGGAACCGACTGTGGTTTCCGCGATATGTACTGTAGCCTGAGTCTCCCTACAGTAATAGTCAATATGACTACTAGTCTTCTTGTAGGAGCCGACTGTGGTTTCCGCGATATGTACTGTAGCCTGAGTCTCCCTACAGTAATAGTCAATATGACTACTAGTCTTCTTGTAGGAACCGACTGTGGTTTCCGCGATATATACTGTAGCCTGAGTCTCTACTAATAGTCAATATGACTACTAGTCTTCTTGTAGGAACCGACTGTGGTTTCCGCGATATATACTGTAGCCTGAGTCTCTACTAATAGTCAATATGACTACTAGTCTTCTTGTAGGAACCGACTGTGGTTTCCGCGATATGTACTGTAGCCTGAGTCTCCCTACAGTAATAGTCAATATGACTACTAGTTTTCTTGTAGGAGCCGACTGTGGTTTCCGCGATATGTACTGTAGCCTGAGTCTCCCTACAGTAATAGTCAATATGACTACTAGTCTTCTTGTAGGAACCGACTGTGGTTTCCGCGATATGTACTGTAGCCTGAGTCTCTACTAATAGTCAATATGACTACTAGTCTTCTTTTAGGAACCGACTGTGGTTTCCGCGATATGTACTGTAGCCTAGTCTTTACTAATAGTCAATATGACTACTAGTCTTCTTGTAGGAACCGACTGTGGTTTCCGCGATATGTACTGTAGCCTGAGTCTCTACTAATAGTCAATATGACTACTAGTCTTCTTTTAGGAACCGACTGTGGTTTCCGCGATATGTACTGTAGCCTGAGTCTCCCTACAGTAATAGTCAATATGACTACTAGTCTTCTTGTAGGAACCGACTGTGGTTTCCGCGATATGTACTGTAGCCAGAGTTTCAATACAGTAATAGTCAATATGACTACTAGTCTTCTTGTAGGAACCGACTGTGGTTTCCGCGATATATACTGTAGCCTGAGTCTCTACTAATAGTCAATATGACTACTAGTCTTCTTGTAGGAACCGACTGTGGTTTCCGCGATATGTACTGTAGCCTGAGTCTCGCTACGGTGATAGTCAATATGACTACTAGTCTTCTTGTAGGAACCGACTGTGGTTTCCGCGATATGTACTGTAGCCTGAGTCTCTACTAATAGTCAATATGACTACTAGTCTTCTTTTAGGAACCGACTGTGGTTTCCGCGATATGTACTGTAGCCTAGTCTTTACTAATAGTCAATATGACTACTAGTCTTCTTGTAGGAACCGACTGTGGTTTCCGCGATATGTACTGTAGCCTGATTCTCTACTAATAGTCAATATGACTACTAGTCTTCTTTTAGGAACCGACTGTGGTTTCCGCGATATGTACTGTAGCCTAGTCTTTACTAATAGTCAATATGACTACTAGTCTCCTTGTAGGAACTGAATGTAAAATCAAAGGTGAACACAAAAAACCGTTCAACATGAAGATGTTACGCTAAAACATTATTTGCCCACTGAAGGAGTTGGATAAGTATTGTTGCTATTATAAATCTTTATGGAACAGTCAAACAAAAAATGTTTTGCTATATTCTAAATACATTTTTCTAAATTAAATTAAGTTTTAAACATGTATTTCGACCAACTATTTAATACATTAATTTAAAATTATTCATTATGTAAGTATCTTTATGATATAGGCCCTAACTAAAATCGGCCCTATATTAATGTATATAACACAAACACACACACACGCCCGCGCAACGCAAACACGTTTGCGTTGTCTATATGTACGCTACATTATTTGTCTGGCGTAGTATACCGTAGGATACACTTACTCCATAATATTTCTATCATCACAGAAAGCTTTTCACACTATGTTCATAGTTTATTGTTTGGCGGGACGGTAGATTTCTCTGAAATTTACTCCTGGAGCATAATCTTTATCCTATCTCTCTCAGCATTGAATAGTGTCAAGTAATGGCGAAAAATAAACCCTGTGAGATATCTATATAAGTTATATAAGTTTAATAAAAATAAATAAGTAATTAAAATAATGGAATACATTTGTGTTTATATTCACCCTTCCTAACAGCTGTTTGCCTGTTTACATTTCAGATGTTTAACTAAAACCAGATAGGCCTACATTTGTTAGGTTTTCCCTAAGGAGTTTCCTTCTTTTTCTAACCCCACTTACGATCCTGAAAAATTATTATTACTTTAAAGTAAGTAAAGAACTCTAATATGAAATATTATTATAGATATTTTAAAACACCTCAATAATTAATTATTTATAGAACATAAAATGTCAGATAATCTGAAAAATTAAACTTTAAAATGGCCTTTCCGGTGTTACAGGAATAACAATAAAATAAATGTAATCAGTATTTAATTTATTTTTTCAAGTTAACAAAAATTTTTGTTTTTATTAAAAGTGTCTCAACTTATTTAGGATATAAATAAAACATTTAGGAATCCGCGTTGGAAGACACTCTTGGGAGCCGTTTACACGTTATTTCACTTTGTACAAAAAATATATAGAATCTGTGATGTATAAAAAACGGAAGTGCGAGCGAGAGCGGCTGACAAGCCGGAACGGGGGACAAATTTCACACTTGTCTGCAGGCGCTGACGGCTTTAGGTCTACTACACACTCATTTGTAAATAGGCTCAGACTGCAGATCCAAAGGTTTGTGTGCAATGTAGTGCAAAGCTTTGCTGTTGTATATTAATTTCCCTAGGCAACTCATTTCCTTTGAAAAATTTTAGTTCTTTTCTTTTAAATATTAAATATATCTGATCTGGATATGCAGGAGAACAACAATGTTTAGCTTATTGTGAAAGTTATGGCATAAAACTTAAATGTATTGTATATACCCTAATATAAAGTAAATTAGCATGACATTTTTATAATAAATAATATTCTGTGGTAGGTCCTACTACAATAATGATCATGTAATTATTAACAAATAAAAAATATAATACCTTTAAATTGAAAACATTGCACCTGATATCCAAACTCAATAATGTTACTTTAATTTTAATTAATAAGAAATCTAATATTTTATATTCTGTAGAATGACTAGAATTAGGCGTAGGCCTGAATTAACGCATTTTCCAACCAAGAAATGTTGATGTTATTAAAACACAATTTATACAAATTTCTGTATTTAATAATTGACTTCCTTTACATCAATACTTTTTAAATTAAATTTTCTTTAATTATGATTTAAAACCATTATTTATATAATGCCCATTTAAAGAGATAATCGCACAATACCTGCTTCCGTTTTAGGGAAACATATGGTTTCTCAAAAATTACTAAAGATATGGTTCTAGTGTCCGTTTTGTTCCCAACTGAGCACCATAAGAAACCTTCATTTATTTTATTCTTAACTAACGCCATAGAAATTCCAATACTGTCTTTTTCCATGCATCTGACGAAATTCAGGCGAAACATCTCACTTGCCTTAACACTCGTTTCCAAACATATGTTTATATGGAATGTCTTCACTCATTTCCTGCTACTAGTTCATTATATCCTTATACAGTCTATATCTTGTACAAGTTTATAATAGTTAATAAAATACTTTCTATTCATCCACTCAAGTTCAAATACATTTTTTTTAACTTGTAATGGATGACAATGTTAATAGTTTTTTTCAAGTATTAATTCATTAATTAAATTTATTGAATTAATTTTAGTTTTATATGGGAGAAAAATTATTCACAACAGGGGCAAGGTATGCAATATAGCTACTTCGAACCATTTGGCTTAAATAGCTTTAGTGATAACATATGATTTCATAAAACAGCTGGTTTTATGTTATAGTTTGTGTGGTAGAACAGCTGTTTTATCGCATACGTTATATTAATTTGTTCATATTAATTGTAATTATTTAATAAAAAGTAACTAAAATTTTAAAAAAATATTTTAACCTAAGTAGGAATTGTCTTTAAACTAATTTTGTTTGTATTACTTGTTTTTAAGTCGATTCATCTTACAAATGACTTTTCTTGACAAAAATAAACGCACGTTTTGATAACAAATAGCATAAAACGCCCTCAAACCAAAATAATTCATGTTTATTTAAGCACTTGTATGAAGTATGGTAGGAATGAAAATGCGGTTGATAACCGATACAACAATATTTATTTTAAATCGGCAACGTTTCACCAACTAGTTTGTTGGTCTTATAAAAGCTGTTGTGCTATAAATAACAAACTCCTTACCTTGTGTATTCAAATGTTTAATGTGAGGAAAACCTCCCACACTTCATTAAGAAGGTCCTTTGAGATAGTGTTCTGCTAACGTTTATCTGAATGGGTTCCATATTTTACCTCATATCATTACACATTAGACCGTGACATGTAAGGACTGTTTTACAGCCCGACAGGTTTGATAAGGCCAACAAACTAGTTGGCGAAATTTTTATGTTTTAAAATAAATATTGTCAACTCGGTTATCAACGGTATTTCATTCATAACAAAATATTGTTATTAACATTAAGAGCATTTCGGCTGCAAAGTAATACTGCTCAACGAAAAAAAAAAAAATTTGCTCAGAGGGACTTCTTTCCTTAATTGCCTCTCAACATGGTTGTTTTGCAACTTAAATGTACATGGGGTTGACGAAAATATTTTGTGGTTAGGATGTGTTTTCTGTTATTAATTAAAGCTACTCACAGTTCTAAAATGGTGATACGAAGCCTATGCTATTTAAAATGATTTTGAATCATGGTGATTGAAAAATAAAGTTTTAAATGTACAATATTAAATAATACGGGTAATAAACTACATGGTTAAAATAATGTATTACTTTTGTTTCAAAACTTGTGTTTTATTACAATCATTCTAAGTGGATTTGACAAGAAATAAATTAATCCTCCTGAAACGCAAGAAATTAGCTTAGTCACGAAACGCTCTCTTGTAGGCATAACCCACTTAAAGTTTTCTCGAAAACAATCAGGCCCATCCAGAAAAATTTCGGGCTCCTGGACAAACATGATTACAGGCCCCTTCATTATTTCCAAAATGCAACCCTTTATTTTGCATGACATTATAAATAAATGTTTGTTACATTATTGTGGAACACAAATAAATGTGCAATAATGTACGCATAGCGTGTATGTAACGTGTATTTTACAATCGACATAATGCTGTTAAAGTAATGAAATAAATGTAATGGGCCTATATAAATAATTTTGTTAAACTGTTACTTTTCTAGCCTTTTTTGGTTTGCAAAATCTTTGATAACATAAAATCTAGTAGTTATTCCTGATCTCAGTTGCTTTTATCTCTTTTATGGATCTCGCCACACGAGTCCGTAAAAACGCCAACCTGACCGGGACCCCTTGCCGCCCCCTCTGTGTGGTCCTGAACGTAAGCCTAACATTTTCTTGTCTTTTATTACAAACATTATCTCATAATTTTATAAGAGAGCAAACGTAAGCTCTACAGCCAGTTCTCTCATTCGTGTTTCTCTACCTTCTTGAAGAACCAAAATACCTTACTCAGTTTACCTCAGGGCTTCCAAATCACCACTATTTTTTGTGTAACGCATTTCTACTCCAAACAATTATTTATAGAATAAAAAAATACCAGCAAGAACTAAAATAAGATTGAATAAGACGATTCCACAGCGGGTCGGGGAGGAGGGGGTTGTTAGTTTGAACACTGCACTTGTTCAGCTAGATATATTTACTATTTTGGGTTTTTTATTGCTTTTAATACATAGCAAAGTGCTGTTTTAATTTCAAAATATAGCCTACAAAACTATTAAAAGACTAATAGCCTAAACGAAGCAATTTATTGCGTTTAGGCTACTCCCTACCGCTGGATACAGCCAATGGAACTTGTTATTACTGGTTTATGTACTTGATTAAACAAAATAATTTTTACGTTTCATAACGTTTCAGGTTACTTAACGGTTCATTTTATTTTCAATTATCTGCCGCGAACACAAACATTATCCACAGATGGTGATGAAATATTTCCCCCGAGGCTTGCGGGATAATGTATTCACAGCTCAGTATTGCATCCAATAATTGCAGGCTTCCGATTCAATGCGACTTCGGGTTGGAACATCGATCTCAAATTTAGAAAATGTGAAAACATTTTATTATCCGTTCTAAAATCTTGAATTATGCTTTTTAAACCTGAAAGCTTTCCTTAACAATCGTATTTATATTTCACATTGCCATGAACAATTTTCTTTTAACTTCTAAAATAGGAAATTTAATTACTAGTTCTATGTTACTTAATATATAGACTAATAGAACTGCTATACTGTACAACAGATGTTTTAGGTCTATAAAAATATTTTTTATTCGAAATATTGGGCTTATTATTAAAATCTGAATTGATTTTTTTTCAATGTACATCATAGTTTTGACCACATGATCCGAATCATCCTATTTGATTTAGTTATCAATGACAACAAAATAAATATATAACTTTTTATTTGAAGGAAACAAAAATGGTTTAATGAAAATAATAATATGTAGACTACATAGGAGGTCGTGATAAATAAGATTTTGATTCTTCACTTCATATATTGCATGTACAGTATTTCTGGAAAGCACATAAATTAGCAGCTTCCTAAGGAATATAATGTGAGAAGACATTACTCAACAATGCATGAAAGTTGTGCCACTGCCTAAGGAATATAATGTGAAAAGACATTACTCAACAATGCATGAAAGTTGTGCCACTGCCTAAGGAATATAATGTAAGAATACATTACTCAACAATGAATGAAAGTTGTGCCACTGCCTAAGGAATATAATGTGAGAAGACATTACTCAACAATGCATGAAAGTTGTGCCACTGCCTAAGGAATATAAAGTTAGAAGGCATTACTCAACAATGCATGAAAGTTGTGCCACTGCCTAAGGAATATAATGTGAGAAGACATTACTCAACAATGCATGAAAGTTGTGCCACTGCCTAAGGAATATAATGTGAGAAGACATTACTCAACAATGCATGAAAGTTGTGCCACTGCCTAAGGAATATAATGTGAGAAAACATTACTCAACAATGTATGAAAGTTGTGCCACTGCCTAAGGCATATAATGTGAGAAAACATTACTCAACAACGTATGAAAGTTGTGCCACTGCCTAAAGAATATAATGTGAGAAAACATTACTCAACAATGTATGAAAGTTGTGCCACTGCCTAAGGTATATAATGTGAGAAGACATTACTCAACAATGTATGAAAGTTGTGCCACTGCCTAAGGAATATAAAGTGAGAAGACATTACTTAACAATGCATGAAAGTTGTGTCACTGCCTAAGGAATATAAAGTGAGAAGACATTACTCAACAATGCATGAAAGTTGTGCCACTGCCTAAGGAATATAAAGTGAGAAGACATTACTTAACAATGTATGAAAGTTGTGCCACTGCCTAAGGAATATAATGTGAGAAGACATTACTCAACAATGCATGAAAGTTGTGCCACTGCCTAAGGAATATAAAGTGAGAAGACATTACTCAACAATGTATGAAAGTTGTGCCACTGCCTAAGGAATATAAAGTGAGAAGACATTACTCAACAATGTATGAAAGTTGTGCCACTGCCTAAGGTATATAAAGTGAGAAGACATTACTCAACAATGCATGAAAGTTGTGCCACTGCCTAAGGTATATAATGTGAGAAGACATTATTCAACAATGCATGAAAGTTGTGCCACTGCCTAAGGTATATAATGTGAGAAGACATTACTCAACAATGCATGAAAGTTGTGCCACTGCCTAAGGAATATAAAGTGAGAAGACATTACTCAACAATGTATGAAAGTTGTGCCACTGCCTAAGGTATATAATGTGAGAAGACATTACTCAACAATGCATGAAAGTTGTGCCACTGCCTAAGGTATATAAAGTGAGAAGACATTACTCAACAATGCATGAAAGTTGTGCCACTGCCTAAGGTATATAATGTGAGAAGACATTACTCAACAATGTATGAAAGTTGTGCCACTGCCTAAGGTATATAAAGTGAGAAGACATTACTCAACAATGCATGAAAGTTGTGCCACTGCCTAAGGTATATAAAGTGAGAAGACATTACTCAACAATGTATGAAAGTTGTGCCACTGCCTAAGGTATATAAAGTGAGAAGACATTACTCAACAATGTATGAAAGTTGTGCCACTGCCTAAGGTATATAAAGTGAGAAGACATTACTCAACAATGTATGAAAGTTGTGCCACTGCCTAAGGTATATAAAGTGAGAAGACATTACTCAACAATGTATGAAAGTTGTGCCACTGCCTAAGGTATATAAAGTGAGAAGACATTACTCAACAATGTATGAAAGTTGTGCCACTGCCTAAGGTATATAAAGTGAGAAGACATTACTCAACAATGCATGAAAGTTGTGCCACTGCCTAAGGTATATAAAGTGAGAAGACATTACTCAACAATGCATGACAATAAGTATGATACATATACAGATGAAAGTCGCCGTACATTAGTTGCAGATTTGAAGAAGCTTAAACAACAGATATGCTTAGTAAAATATCGCATTCCTAAACGTATTCACTGTTTGCATCTTATGCCGTATTTCTAGAGCTGGCCAGGCTAAGGGAAGGCTCATGATATTTTTGCTTTCTAAAGATAGATCCCAAACTTGCGAAATTTTTGACTAGAAATCTCATCAATGTTTGGAAATACATCTTTATGTGCAACTGTGTTTTAATCTATGAATTTTATAAAAAACCAAAATAGAAACAAGCTTTCTGATGTATCCCTACTTCGTCTCATGAGGTTGACTACAACGAGTGGATATTCGATCTTTGGTGGATGCAGCTGATCGACCACAATGTTCACACTAAAATAATATAGGCTATATTTATATTATCATTTCAGTGTTTGTGTTGACTAACTAAACTATTCCTCTGTATGTTTTTTTACTTGTGTAAAACAAACATGTAAATCTTGAGAAAGGCAACGAATATTACTAATATCCGTTTTATCTGTAACTTTACTTATGCTCCTGTTGCTTTATTTGTAACTTTACTTATGCTCCTGTTGCTTTATTTTTAACTTTACTTATGCTCCGGTTGCTTTATTTGTAACTTTACTTATGCTCCTGTTGCTTTATTTGCAACTTACTTATGCTCCTGTTGCTATTTTAAATTTAAATTAAAGTATTACTACATGGCCCGCGGCCCCGCACAAGGTTTTAATTTTGGCCCTTTAGGCTTTGGAAGTTGGATATACCTGTTCTATAAGTTAGTGGTAGCTCTACGGTATGTTACTGTATAAGTACCAAATATCTACTAAAAATCCAGTTGCTTAAACAGGAGTGTTTTGGCTAATAATAGTTTGATTAGGAGCAGAACTTAATGTTTTCCTTTTGCTTTAAAGTTTATTAAGTTTTCGTACATAATAACTTGGCCAAGTGAAATATTGCATTGAAACATTAACTGTAAACCATAGCGCTATTGTTTAATTTTCCTAAATGAAAGACTGGATTCATTTTCATCCTAATAATAAGATGTAGTTATTTGTAGAATAATAAATATCAAAATTAACTAAAATTTTTTAATACTTTTTAATGATTTATGTTTCTAGAATTTTTTTAACTCTTTTGTGCTTTTTAGTTCTAAATTTATCTTAAATTTATTCTAAATTTATTTCTTGCATTAGTTCTTTATTTTTTTTAAATCATCGTTTACCTAATATTTTATCAAATATTTAAGAAAATATTTTCAATACCGCCCAATTGCGGACGATGAACTCAGAGAACTGAGCCATTAGGTCCTTATACAAGTGTTCTCACTTATTACTCTACTGAAGACCTCGCTTCAGTCCTGTGAGCCAGGTCGTCTCGTCGATCAGTTGCATACACTTTAAACTAAAAAGTAGACCATAATGATGGAAAAAACCAGACTCAAGGCTCAGTTTTATGAACTGTCACGGAAAGTCAGGTTTCAGGAGAAAATTCTTTTCGTACGTATCGTTCTTTGATCAATTTGATGTCACCAGCTGGTACGACGTACTCTTGGGATGTTCTCCATGCACACTTGATTTCATATTAGCACATATATGCTTCAGTGGGGATGAGGAAATCTACGTTCTAGCCTTCCTGTGGTTCTCTGCGTGAACTTTACTAATGCGCTTCCTTGCGAACAAAGCTATTCCCACTGAACTCCCAATGATACAAACAGATGCTCGAAGCATGTATATAGTGTTTCTCGGGTATTCCGCGTGAACGGGGAATGGGAGGTCGAAACATTTCATCTTCACTATAAAGTTTAACTGACCAAACTTTAAATTCAATAACTCCTCTGTCGATGAAAGTTCTGTATTTATGTTAGACGTTTCCACTGTCTGTGGTTGGAAAGTAGTAAAGTATACACGATACTGACGCTAGTTTAGGGTGCGAACAGAACAAGTGTGTCGCGGTAGATGAGTATCTCGCGTCGATGTCGACAGCACAGAGCAAGGAGGTCACCAGCGATGCTTGATCAAGCTCAGGCCGCTGCTGTAGTTATTATGACATAATCTAATATATATGGTGTTTATATATATATATAT
Organism: Prosapia bicincta; assembly: GCA_036971475.1. Taxonomy (NCBI): domain Eukaryota; kingdom Metazoa; phylum Arthropoda; class Insecta; order Hemiptera; family Cercopidae; genus Prosapia; species Prosapia bicincta. The sequence continues at coordinate 23,801,878 of JBAIZL010000008.1, forward strand.
ATATATATATATATATATATATATATATATATATATTTTATAACCGAAGTTATTTAAAATATGTTTTACCTTTAGGTTATATTTATTTACCTGACCTTCCTGTAATCACACCCTCAGGTTTCTAAATAATTAACAATCATATAAATTTTAACATCCCTTGCATTTATTCCTGTGACATTTAATTATTACACATTATACCAAATTACATTATGTCTATGCAGTGACAAAGATTGATTGCTTAACTAATATTACTATTACTAAAAAGGTGGGCTCTTGCGGCTTTAGGAAATATAAATACGGTTGTTTTAATATAAACTGGTTATTTTCAGTTATAAAGTTTATCTTTCTCCTATACTGTACTTAATTAATATTTATTCTTAAAATTTATCTGTAAATTGCATTAGGCCTACTAACAAATTCAATTCAAACGAAACCATCTCTCAAAATACGGCTTTGATTATGTGTGTGGTGATCCAGCAGAAGCTGTAAAGGTATTCCAGCAACGCTCGAATCTCGCTGTGATCAATCATCTCTCTGATAGATTCCCACAAGTCATGGTCTCAACACTGGGGTCTAATTCTCTGAATACCTGCTTATTAAAAATAATAAAAAAAAGTTTTAGTTGGGAGTAGAAATGGCACTAAATTCTTGGCCCGACAAAGTAGCCCGAATAAAATAGGAAATCATCGTGGGTTTGGTTTTTGGTTGAAATGGTCAAGTGGTTGTAAAATGGATGGCGCAATTGAATTAGGTATTCATTTCGTTTTCTGACGTAAGCTTACGCTTGAGAAATTAAAAAAAAAAAACTTAGTGAGCGAGTAATTCTATATTGTGAGTAATTTAAAAAACTGAATGTTTTCTAAATATACATTTAAATAGACTCAATTTATTTGTTGTAAAACTTTTTAAATTTATTTGATGAACTATTCCTCTTGGTAAACAAATTTAATACAAGTACATTTTTCGTCATTTTCTGAAATTTCTCGAAATAATAAAGTTACCGAATGTAATTTGGTTAAACTTAATGCAAAACCTTTACCAAATAACAAGGCGTTAAAGGATTAGGTTAGCTTATGTCTATCCTATTTTCTTCAGAAAATTTTTTACTTTACTGAATTTTTTACTTTACTGAATTTTTTACTTCAACTAAAGTAAAATTATGTTTGACTTCAACTTAAGCCGTAAAAATGTTTGTCTGACAGATTAAAAAAATACAAATTTAAAATATACATAATGTAAAACCTAAAATTATGTATGAAGGCTAGACAAATCTAACTTAACCAAATAATTCAACCTATTTTTAATTCACATTCCACCATTAAAGTTCCACTCGAAACTAAATTATAAATGTTTCATGCTAAAGCTCATGAAGGAGTGATGAATTATTTTTACTAAATCCAGAAATAGATTATTTTAATGCCTTTTTAGAGAACCATGTAAGCCTATGTTATAAAACAGGGTATACGGTTAGATTCTATCACCGATCTAAATTTTAAAATATAACCTGAAGTATCTATCGATAATCCTCGATAAATTTATAGGACTTTTACTAAAATTAATTGTTTTAAAAAAACAAATTTCATTTTTTGTTTTTTAAAAATTTTCCTACTTTACTTTAATTAGTTACATTAAATTTACTCTAGCTTTACAGGAATTTCCATCTATTTTAAATATTAATTAGACTTAATACTCCACGATTGTAATGATATCAAACTAAGCTTTAAACGAACAGGAACTGTCCGAAAATAGTCGAGTATAATCAATACGATACGGTTTTGAATAATACATAAATATAAACCGTGAAATAATCTGAGCTATTATTTTCGTTCCGTTTCAATTAAAACAAAGTTAAATTATTACGATTCCGAAAGCTCTTTTGTCGTCCCACATCACTACTTGATTTTACAGCCTATTGTATGTCGCCTGCATCCATTTTCTATATCGTATTTTGTGTCTCTTCATCGATTACGTTTCCAAGTTCCTGATCGCAGTATGCTTAATTCTGATTTATAAATATACTCCAGGTTCCCGTTCACTCTTTCCGAAGTCTTTACTGTCCTTAGGTTAGGTCAGGTTATGGTTAGGTTAGGTTGGGTTAGGTTGGGTTAGGTTAGGCATATAGTTCATGCATTTTTTAGAGCGAAAATATGGTAATTGCGATAGCTTTTAAAATACCTTTATAAGATCAATTCTGCGAACACAATGCAAATCTATGGTCGATTCTGCGTCATTTAAGCCCTTGAAATGAGAAATCCTTTTTTTGTAGAAATCGCAAAATCCATGCATTTTTTTAGAGCATAAATATGATAATTAGGTTAGGTTAGGTCCTGCAATCTCTGATGAGCGACTGTATCTCAAGGACAGTCCAGTATTTTTAAAAATATATTTATGTAGGTAGATCTTCCAAGAAGTGTATGTAATGACGTTCTTCACTTAGGTAGAAACCGTCGCACTTGATTCACATTCTCCTTTGCAACGGAGGCTTCCTTTCACAGTAGTTACAAACTGCATAGACTAAACGTTCCTTAGCTTTTCATACGCGCCACAGATGTCGTTATTTTTCTACTTTACAACTCTACCTGTGATAATGGAAACTTTGAGGTCCAAGTACATCACAACAATACCGTCTACATCAGTCAGTCACAAATACAGAATACATATTTCATAACTTTGAATCCCTCATTAAAATATAATGTTTGGGGTAAAATGTTAACCGAATTAATTCTTTTTTTTACTACTAAGTGTTAAGGTGCATGAACAATTTTCAATGTTCATTGTAGTTCGATATAACAATATAAAAACTGCATTACTGTATTAATATAGGTACAACAAAAATACCCTAGCATATCGCGATAGTATAAATTATTTATTTTTTGGGGTTTATCACTTGGCGATTCCTTAAACCATTCTTTTAAACCACACATTCATTAAACCACACATTTTCTTAAACCACACATTCATTAAACCACACGTCCTCTTTTGGCGAGTAGCCCACGTGTTCTAAAATCTCTAGCCAATAATTGTGACATTTAACAACGCCATTTGTGTGGAATGTAGCTTGTTCTGAAAACAGCACTGTTTTAAGAAAGTTGGGATTGTGATCAATCTCACTAAGCATGAAACTGGGAAAGTCTAAGAAAGTTAGGATTGTCATCAATCTCATTAAGCATGAAACTGGGAAAGTCTAAGAAAGTTAGGATTGTCATCAATCTCATTAAGCATGAAACTGGGAAAGTCTAAGAAAGTTAGGATTGTCATCAATCTCATTAAGCATGAAACTGGGAAAGTCTAAGAAAGTTAGGATTGTCATCAATCTCATTAAGCATGAAACTGGGAAAGTCTGAGAAAGTTGGGATTTTCATCAATCTCTTTAAGCATGAAACTGGGAAAGTCTGTACTCGGTAAACAAAACTTGCTAATTTCAGCTTCAGATTGGTGTTTAAATAGTATAGTTATCTTGAACAGTCTTTCAGTATCGCTCGTTTAAAATCCTGGCATATGTTTTTGGAACACTCGGTATTATGCACTGTTTCAATATACGCTAGTTATAATTTTGGGCCCGTTTTAAAATTATGTATTTGTTTAAGCTGTTGGTCTAATTACTTCTCGGACAATATTAGAACGGATCTGGTTGGAATTAAATTCAGCAGGAATAGTTTAAATTGGATCCAGTTACTAGTCTTGCGGTCCTGTGTAATGAAGGTTGGATATTATCTCGGGGTAGGGCTATTTATACTTTACTAACAGCCGTTCTGAATGACTTGAGTGAGTTGAAATTATTCCACGCTATATTGTTTCTCATCCAGGAAACATTTCTATGTTCCTCCAGCTTTTAATCTTATACTCTCTAAACAAGAAACAAATTTTTAGCAAATTTCTATCCTCTATTTTCATGTTTTTTTATTAAACGCATGTGCTCTTTCTAGGCGTGTTGGTACTTCTCTTTGAACCATCTTCAAGATTCTTCTGTAACACGTAAAGTTTCCCAACCAAGAAATGGTTTTATGTCCCTATCTTTTAATCTCAATTTCTATTAATAATTATAGTATATATATTTCTCTTCCGAAATATTACACAAACATTATTTCTCATGTTTTCCCCTCACAACTTATTCTCTTCTTACGATTCTACCAATACCATTCGTGCCTTTGGAACAACTATATCTGTATCACCCTTATATAGCATCACATTCCGTACTATTTAGTCTAACTTGAGTTTTGTAAAGCGATCAATCTTGTAACACGTAAGGTTTGCCAGTACGGGAAGAGATCTAAAATGAATAGGTAAGTTTGTGTTTGGTAAACAGAGTTGTATATAATAAAACTTGCACCTTTGTCTCTGACTAGCTGTAGAGGACTACACGACGTACACGAATGGGAAATCTTACGAAAACGCGAATAAATTTTCGGGAACGAGTTAAGCCCAGGATATACATTTTTTTATAACTCTTAAATACAGTTTCCATAAGGATTGCATTGGTCAAATGGTCTTAAATTTATTATTTTAAAAATACTTTTTGACTTTTGTTTTTTTGTCGACGGGAATTGAATATTTAGTAGATTATAACGCTACCCTTATTGGGCCGAACCTAAATATTTCTCCACATTTATGTTCGGAAACAAATCTTGGAACGAAAACCGTAAACCCTCAGATAAATTAAAACCCCAGCGAAGATCCCTTATCTGTTACCAGGATCTTTATAAAAAATATGGAGTCATTCCAGAGAACCAGCTCCACTTTGATTTTCAGGACTGCTTCAAGAAGCTCCCTGAGGCAGAGCCCCTCCTGACAGACGACCACTTGCAGAAGCATGCATCTTCGGATCAGGAGGTTAGAAGTGCAGCCCTCCGAACTAACAATGGAAAATACCCTGCACCAGAAAGGCTCCAAATTTACACAGATGGATCATCCGTAACTGGATCAGGCTAAACAGGTGCTGCATACTACTGCATATATTTTGAGGGAGTTTTGGCTGTCGGGGCCCGCCTTGGCAAATACGATGGTGAGGTACCATATACGCTGCAGCAATTGAACTTGAGAACCTGACTGCTCTGGTAAGGCAGTTTTCCTAGTTGACTCTAAAACCGCCATATTGAACCTCTATGGCAAGTCACAGACTGACTGTAGTAGAACCATAGACTGTAGAAGGAAACTGAATGCTCTCATAAATGCCGGGTGGGCACTTAATTTCCAGTGATACCAAGCCATGTAAACATCACTGGCAATGAAAAGGATGATCAACTAGCCAAGCAGGGAACAAGCCTCCCTCAGCCAGAGCATGTGAGTTCACTACAGTCCTCCAGGTCCCTAATCAGGATGTCCACCAATAAATGGATTCACGTTAGACTGAGGCAGCTCCCAGCAGGAAAACGGTAGGAAAGTCTTGAGACGGGGAGACCAATTGACCATAACTTGCCCCGAGCTGTTAGCGTTGCAGCTTTCAGATTGAAGACACGTTATATTACCTAGATGAGCACCTCCACCGCATCCATGTGCTACCGATGAACACATTATGCAGACACAGCCTAAGTTCAGTCTGCTCTGTAGTGGTAAGCTTATGAACGTCGAACACCTTAATGATTGCACAGCCCTGGACCGGGCCCAGGATTACAACAGTCCCATCTTTAAGGAGCCCATCTCTACTGGTCAACGCGTCGCCAAATGGCTCAATTGCCAAGGGTGGGCGTTGGGTTAGTATGTTCGGAATTAAATTCCACATTTATGTTTGTCGAGAAATCATTCCTAAAACCTTTATTCAGGATGTTTGGGTTTAAAGTTTGTTGCAACAATTTTTATTAGGCATTTATAATTTTGTAGAAAGTGTAGGGTTGAACAGCTTTTTAATTAGTAGCTTATATAGACCTAATTAATGTTTGTGGTTTTAACAATTGCAATTAACTAGATGTAATTATTCAATTAGCTGGTAATACTGTAACAGTATCTAAAGAATATTTAGCCAGCGTGCAGTCATTACGTCATCGCGAATTTATTTTCAATTATGTTTGTAACCAGTGTGTGCATATTGAACATTCCAATGACGGCACATCTACCATAAACCTTAAAAACTTTTTTTTAATATTTTTTTGGAGTTTTGTTAGACAAATAAAGAGACAATGAACTGTAATTAATTATAGAATAGTATTTTATTAATATTTTATTACAAATATCTCTTTGGAACAAGCTGTTATCTTATTCAAACTCTTCTAAGTCAATATTCAACTTTTCGCTTTCAAAAACAGTTTGAAAGTTTCATTTTGTAAAATTAACATTTTAATTGCTATCACAAACTGCAAATTTCGTATTTAAGAGCTCATTTAACTGTTACAGTGAATTCTTCATCACAAAATTCTGGAAACCCACCATAATCGTTACATTATATTATATAAATATATTATTTATATAAAGTAACTATCGTGATATTTTATTTGTAAGTCACGCATGTCACGGTTCCCCTCCCTCCTTTCCAAGGTTAATCCACTCGTGACGTAATCGCCTTAAATCTTGCCAAACAAAATAAATGCTATGATAAATATTGCTGTACAACAGATAGGTAAAGACAAAATTATAATTACAATGGATACGAGATAGAATCAAATGCGCCACAAATTCTTAGTCAACAAAATATCGTAAGCAAACGAAATTAAAACTATCAGTTTAGTGCTAACAATTTTAGTTAATAATTATAATTTTAGTGCTGAATAATGTAAATCTTTAGTTTACTAATCCAAACCTCTGGCTTACTAACGCAAATGCCTGGCATACTGATACTAATATCTGACTTACTAACGCAAATGTCTAGCTTTGTAAAGGAAATTTCTTGCTGAATAATGTAAATCTTTAGTTTACTAATCCAAACCTCTGGCTTACTAACGCAAATTCCTGGCATACTGATACTAATATCTGACTTACTAACGCAAATGTCTAGCTTTGTAAAGGAAATTTCTTACTGAATAATGTAAATCTTTAATTTACTAATCCAAACCTCTGGCTTACTAACGCAAATTCCTGGGATACTGATACTAATATCTGACTTACTAACGCAAATGTCTAGCTTTGTAAAGGAAATTTCTTGCTGAATAATGTAAATCTTTAGTTTACTAATCCAAACCTCTGGCTTACTAACGCAAATGCCTGGCATACTGATACTAATATCTGACTTACTAACGCAAATGTCTAGCTTTGTAAAGGAAATTTCTTGCTGAATAATGTAAATCTTTAGTTTACTAATCCAAACCTCTGGCTTACTAACGCAAATTCCTGGAATACTGATACTAATATCTGACTTACTAACGCAAATGTCTAGCTTTGTAAAGGAAATTTCTTGCTGAATAATGTAAATCTTTAGTTTACTAATCCAAACCTCTGGCTTACTAACGAAAATGCCTGGCATACTGATACTAATATCTGACTTACTAACGCAAATGTCTAGCTTTGTAAAGGAAATTTCTTGCTGAATAATGTAAATCTTTAGTTTACTAATCCAAACCTCTGGCTTACTAACGCAAATTCCTGGCATACTGATACTAATATCTGACTTACTAACGCAAATGTCTAGCTTTGTAAAGGAAATTTCTTGCTGAATAATATAAATCTTTAGTTTACTAATCCAAACCTCTGGCTTACTAACGCAAATTCCTGGCATACTGATACTAATATCTGACTTACTAACGCAAATGTCTAACTTTGTACAGGAAATTTCTTGCTGAATAATGTAAATCTTTAGTTTACTAATCCAAACCTCTGACTTACTAAAGCAAATTCCTGGCATACTGATACTAATATCTGACTTACTAACGCAAATGTCTAACTTTGTACAGGAAATTTCTTGCTGAATAATGTAAATCTTTAGTTTACTAATCTAAACCTCTGACTTACTAAAGCAAATTCCTGGCATACTGATACTAATATCTGACTTACTAACGCAAATGTCTAGCTTTGTAAAGGAAATTTCTTGCTGAATAATATAAATCTTTAGTTTACTAATCCAAACCTCTGGCTTACTAACGCAAATTCCTGGCATACTGATACTAATATCTGACTTACTAACGCAAATGTCTAACTTTGTACAGGAAATTTCTTGCTGAATAATGTAAATCTTTAGTTTACTAATCCAAACCTCTGACTTACTAAAGCAAATTCCTGGCATACTGATACTAATAACTGACTTACTAACGCAAATGTCTAGCTTTGTAAAGGAAATTTCTTGCTGAATAATGTAAATCTTTAGTTTACTAATCCAAACCTCTGACTTACTAACGCAAATTCCTGGCATACTGATACTAATATCTGACTTACTAACGCAAATGTCTAACTTTGTACAGGAAATTTCTTGCAGAATAATGTAAATCTTTAGTTTACTAATCTAAACCTCTGACTTACTAAAGCAAATTCCTGGCATACTGATACTAATAACTGACTTACTATCGCAAATGTCTAGTTTTGTAAAGGAAATTTCTTGCTGAATAATGTAAATCTTTAGTTTACTAATCCAAACCTCTGACTTACTAAAGCAAATTCCTGGCATACTGATACTAATATCTGACTTACTAACGCAAATGTCTAGCTTTGTAAAGGAAATTTCTTGCTGAATAATGTAAATCTTTAGTTTACTAATCCAAACCTCTGACTTACTAAAGCAAATTCCTGGCATACTGATACTAATATCTGACTTACTAACGCAAATGTCTAACTTTGTACAGGAAATTTCTTGCTGAATAATGTAAATCTTTAGTTTACTAATCCAAACCTCTGACTTATAAAAGCAAATTCCTGGCATACTGATACTAATATCTGACTTACTAACGCAAATGTCTAACTTTGTACAGGAAATTTCTTGCTGAATAATGTAAATCTTTAGTTTACTAATCCAAACCTCTGACTTACTAAAGCAAATTCCTGGCATACTGATACTAATATCTGACTTACTAACGCAAATGTCTAACTTTGTACAGGAAATTTCTTGCTGAATAATGTAAATCTTTAGTTTACTAATCCAAACCTCTGACTTACTAACGCAAATTCCTGGCATACTGATACTAATATCTGACTTACTAACGCAAATGTCTAACTTTGTACAGGAAATTTCTTGCTGAATAATGTAAATCTTTAGTTTACTAATCCAAACCTCTGACTTACTAACGCAAATTCCTGGCATACTGATACTAATATCTGACTTACTAACGCAAATGTCTAACTTTGTACAGGAAATTTCTTGCTGAATAATGTAAATCTTTAGTTTACTAATCCAAACCTCTGACTTACTAAAGCAAATTCCTGGCATACTGATACTAATATCTGACTTACTAACGCAAATGTCTAACTTTGTACAGGAAATTTCTTGCTGAATAATGTAAATCTTTAGTTTACTAATCCAAACCTCTGACTTACTAAAGCAAATTCCTGGCATACTGATACTAATATCTGACTTACTAACGCAAATGTCTAACTTTGTACAGGAAATTTCTTGCTGAATAATGTAAATCTTTAGTTTACTAATCCAAACCTCTGACTTACTAAAGCAAATTCCTGGCATACTGATACTAATATCTGACTTACTATCGCAAATGTCTAACTTTGTACAGGAAATTTCTTGCTGAATAATGTAAATCTTTAGTTTACTAATCCAAACCTCTGACTTACTAAAGCAAATTCCTGGCATACTGATACTAATATCTGACTTACTATCGCAAATGTCTAGCTTTGTAAAGGAAATTTCTTGCTGAATAATGTAAATCTTTAGTTTACTAATCCAAACCTCTGACTTACTAAAGCAAATTCCTGGCATACTGATACTAATATCTGACTTACTAACGCAAATGTCTAGCTTTGTAAAGGAAATTTCTTGCTGAATAATGTAAATCTTTAGTTTACTAATCCAAACCTCTGGCTTACTAACGCAAATTCCTGGCATACTGATACTAATATCTGACTTACTAACGCAAATGTCTAGCTTTGTAAAGGAAATTTCTTGCTGAATAATATAAATCTTTAGTTTACTAATCCAAACCTCTGGCTTACTAACGCAAATTCCTGGCATACTGATACTAATATCTGACTTACTAACGCAAATGTCTAACTTTGTACAGGAAATTTCTTGCTGAATAATGTAAATCTTTAGTTTACTAATCCAAACCTCTGACTTACTAAAGCAAATTCCTGGCATACTGATACTAATAACTGACTTACTAACGCAAATGTCTAGCTTTGTAAAGGAAATTTCTTGCTGAATAATGTAAATCTTTAGTTTACTAATCCAAACCTCTGACTTACTAACGCAAATTCCTGGCATACTGATACTAATATCTGACTTACTAACGCAAATGTCTAACTTTGTACAGGAAATTTCTTGCTGAATAATGTAAATCTTTAGTTTACTAATCCAAACCTCTGACTTACTAAAGCAAATTCCTGGCATACTGATACTAATATCTGACTTACTAACGCAAATGTCTAACTTTGTACAGGAAATGTCTTGCTGAATAATGTAAATCTTTAGTTTACTAATCCAAACCTCTGACTTACTAAAGCAAATTCCTGGCATACTGATACTAATATCTGACTTACTATCGCAAATGTCTAGCTTTGTAAAGGAAATTTCTTGCTGAATAATGTAAATCTTTAGTTTACTAATCCAAACCTCTGACTTACTAAAGCAAATTCCTGGCATACTGATACTAATAACTGACTTACTATCGCAAATGTCTAGCTTTGTAAAGGAAATTTCTTGCTGAATAATGTAAATCTTTAGTTTACTAATCCAAACCTCTGACTTACTAAAGCAAATTCCTGGCATACTGATACTAATATCTGACTTACTATCGCAAATGTCTAGCTTTGTAAAGGAAATTTCTTGCTGAATAATGTAAATCTTTAGTTTACTAATCCAAACCTCTGACTTACTAAAGCAAATTCCTGGCATACTGATACTAATAACTGACTTACTAACGCAAATGTCTAGCTTTGTAAAGGAAATTTCTTGCTGAATAATGTAAATCTTTAGTTTACTAATCCAAACCTCTGACTTACTAAAGCAAATTCCTGGCATACTGATACTAATATCTGACTTACTATCGCAAATGTCTAGCTTTGTAAAGGAAATTTCTTGCTGAATAATGTAAATCTTTAGTTTACTAATTCAAACCTCTGACTTACTAAAGCAAATTCCTGGCATACTGATACTAATAACTGACTTACTAACGCAAATGTCTAGCTTTGTAAAGGAAATTTCTTGCTGAATAATGTAAATCTTTAGTTTACTAATCCAAACCTCTGGCTTACTAACGCAAATTCCTGGCATACTGATACTAATATCTGACTTACTAACGCAAATGTCTAGCTTTGTAAAGGAAATTTCTTGCTGAATAATGTAAATCTTTCTCTTTTTATTTGTTGATTCCATCTTTACGTGAGCTACTAGTTATCACTAAACGCTTTTAAATGTTTATAAACTTGCCTATAGTAGCACTTACTTATGTTTGTTGAGGACAGCCGTTTCGGGAGATGTGTCCCATTGTCATCTCAGACCGTAACAGGAGTAACTCCTGTGTAACATAAGCAAGTGCTACTATAGGCAAGTTTATAAAAATTTAAAAGTGTTTAGTAAATCTTTCGTTTACTAATCCAACCTCTGGCTTACTAACCCTAATATCTGACTTACTAAAGCAAATTCCTGGCTTATTCGTGTGAATGAATAGATTACTAATGTCTGTCTTACTAACTAAAATGACTGGAAATTATATTTATACATACTTCCAATAAATGAGAAGTTTGAAATAAAGATCAAAGCTATAGAGCTGGCTGGGTGAAAGTTACTATTTTTACATTTTATAGCGTTTATATTTATCTGGTTTATACAGTGAACTAAAGAATACTTAAACTTTTTTTATTACTAATAATTACCCTCTTTTAGAAAAATTAAATTTAAATATAAAATCTTGCACCTGTATTGTTGAAAGAGTGTGTGAAAATTCTTCTCTGAAGAAGTAACCATCTACGTCCGAGATGTGACACGACTCCATGGCGCTTGCTGGAACAAAATTACTATAGTTGTAACACGGTATGACTTTGTTAAAACAATAAATTTATGTATAACCTTTTCTTTTATTTAATGAAACTCTTACAATAAAATAGACATTTCACATTCCGATAAAGAGACAAAGCTACCACAAAACCGACTTTGTAATAGACTTCAAATATTTAGGCCGATACCAGAATAGTACTCACGTACTCCAAGCCTAATATTTCCAGCCCTCAGGTAGACAGACTAGGTAAAAGTGACTACCTAAGTTAAAACTTTGGCTATAATGAACTTCCTTCCTTTAATTCAATTTGGACGAATAAAGCAACTCTATATACTTGAACTCTCCTAAATTCAATGTTTCCTCGCTTTTGGAAAAACAATGCAGAAAGTCTTTGAAAATACGGAAAGAATAACAAAAACCCCCGCGCAGACCCCAAAAATTACAAATTAAAAAAACGTATAATTAACACAAGTCTAGGACAAAATATATGGGTCTAAAAGTTTGGTAAAACAAAGCACTAAATTCCGAAATAGCTACATTAGAATATGGCTATAAAGTATTCGGTAAGGATAGGCTTGGTTTTTATTAAAACGTAATTACCAATCTACGATGTAAATACAAGTCTGCGTGAAATTTTGAAAGAAAATTATCACTTTAATCACAAAGAACCACGTTAAAGTTTGTAAGTATGTGTGGTGTGGACGATTATTTAGCGTTAGTCCACCGTTAAAGTTCACTACACGAAATCGGGCTGGTAGTCAAAAATGCAGCGTTGCCACATAGGCGAGAGACGAGTGACGGACAGACGATAGACTGACAGCCCGACACTAGAACTAGGCAACACTGTTCGCTCAGGGGTGCCAATTAATGTGCACAAGGGTAAGCTACCTCGCGAGTCTGGTTCCAAACGTGGCAACAGCGCTAAACAAGCCATTCGCCCGTTTTCGAGCGGTGGACTTTGGACTTTGGTTTTTATTATAAAGGTATATTAAAATATAACTACAAAGTATCCAATTGGGCGAGATTTGGAAAACAAAAAAAATTAAGGTAAGTTATTAACAAGCGAAGTGATGAAGAGTGAATTTTTGTATTTTAGGCTACGTTTATACATAGCGACGCGAAACAAAAAGACATTGTTTGGTGCGACTAATTTATGTCGATATTGGTAATTATATTTTAATAAAAACCAAATCCATCTAAACCGAATACTTTATAGCCATATTCTAATGTAGCAATTTTGGAATACCCTAGCTTCATTTCATAAATATGACTTTATAGCCACATATTTTGTCCTAGACTTGTAACGATTATACCTTTTTTTTAATTTGTAATTTTTGAGGTCTAAGAGGGGTTTTGTTATTCTTTCCGTGTTCTTGAAGACTTTCTGCAATTTTTGAGCGAAAGTGTTTTGATTTTTTCGTGTTCCTGCCAAGTTTCTGCACTGCCCGGTATTTTTTTGTTTTATTTTTGCCAATACGATTAACCTACGTTTAGGGAGGGAGGAATTTATTAAAAAATAAAAACATGAAAACTGAAATTTTATACCTTTTCAAACTTTTCCTAATGACGGTGAACATTATATGTACACATATTTGACAGTCGGTATGCCTGCACTATTGTTTTTCGAAAAAAATCTCATTCCAAAAGAGTATCTGATACGACATTTATATAATATAGACCCTACCATTCGATTAATTATATATCACATGAACTCTCTTCTATTTTAATATTTGTTCATATTTAACCTAAATGCGGTTAATATATCGTTAAATTAATTTTTTTTTATATTTCCAAAACTTTTACTTTAGATGACACGAAGAAAGGTTTAGTTTATGATCTTTCCAGCATAACGAAAATGTATAATTACATTTTAAAAAGATTATTTTAAGGTGCTTGTTTTCCCATGAGAATAAAATAACCTAAAATTTCAACTTAACCGTTCAACACATCTGATTAACACAATTATTCTAACTTTATAAACGTAAACTAAATATATAAACTTTAAAAAATATTTTTAGTTGTCAAATACCGAAACACTACGCTAATCGAAAAGATGGAAAAATCTAATGTTATTTTGTGTGTAT
>JBAIZL010000008.1:23818481-23823481 GCA_036971475.1 Prosapia bicincta
GTGTCCCCAATAGTCTAGACAAGGACTTGTCCATAAGTCAAGAAGATCGAGTTTAAGACCTGCAGTTGGTCTTTTTGAAACTTCAAAGTTTGATGTTGGAATCTGTGCTGGGTTAAATTTCTATCTATTTCAAGTTTCCAAACTTAAAATCACTCATTTAGATTGTGTATTAGAGTAACATATGTGAAAAAGGAATAAAGCGAAGTTGATCAGTGTTTGGTCAAGTTTTGGGCTACCGCCATATTTATTAGATATAGACCCTACTTGTAAATATTACTTAGGCCTACTCTTAGGTAACATAATAAGTAGTTTTTAGTCCAGAATGTTTTTAACGTTTTTTCAAACATTTCCACGTGTATAATATTCTTTTTAAACTTGATAACAAAGTGTACAATGTGGAAGAAAGAAGGACGTTTACAAAAAAGAGCGATAGTCGTAGTTTTTGTAACAGACTCCGCCTACTTGTATTTTAGTTGATCGGTTCAGTCGAGTATCTCACCTCTAAGGAGAATATAGAAAGGATTGTGAACAAAAGCCCTTAGATTGACTCACGGTTGCAGGTTCATGCACCTACATTAAACGTAACCTTTTTAAGGAAGTTACAGCGTTTTTACTGACCACAACCCTGGAATTCAGTGAAAAAACACGTGCCAGGGACACCAGTTCATGAGATTCGTGAAGAAAGCCTCCACTGTTGTCGATATAGATTTGTGCAGCAATTGCTGTCCTTTTCTGATAAAGTTATGGTCATTCGCAAACATCTATAAGAATTTTGATGTATTTAAACGTATTGTGTAAGACATAGGCCTACATTTTTATTTACTGTATAGTATAATTTCTCGTAAAATTAATTTGTATGTAAACTATATTCCAAGCACTATGTAGCCATAGCTTAGGTTAGAATTAGTTTATAAAAAAATTGTCGTAACGTATGTAAATAAATTATTACTGTAAATTCTTATTGAATAAGATAGGTAAATAAACCTATTTAATAAATACAGCCCAAGTCGATATTGTCACTATATGACTAATTAGATATATTTTAACTATATGACGTCACGCCATGGCCAGGATTTTCTAGCATGGATGCTACTGCCGAAAATCGTACCTATCCTATAAACGGGTTTTTTTACAATAAAAGTTTTCTAAGAAGAAGGGTTTGTATTAAACCCATATATAGTTTGTTATTTTATGTTTTAATAACACTTTGCAGTAGTTGAAATTATTTTTTCAACATATTTGAATTACTCTCTGCAATTTGGGTAATGAACTTGACAATTCGATCACTGAAACAGACAACCGGACTTATTTTTTCTCTGCAATTTGAGTAATGAACTTGACAATTCGATCACTGAAACAGACAACCGGACTTATTTTTTCAAAACACCGTCGTTACTGCATTGGGAAATTTACGGTTTCTGTCGCCGGGATGTCTATTTACAATAGACATATCGTTGTATCAAAGACGGAATATATTTACACTTTAGTTATATGTGCAAAATATTTAAACAAAACATGTATTCACGCACTTGCGACACGAGTTAAAACACTTTTAGCAACAGTCAGCTGATTATGTAGGCGTACTTTCTCTTTTTTTTAAATTTCTTTCACGTGAAAATGTTTAAACTTGGTTTAATTCAAAGACTAGTTTTATTATAAAAATAGATTAATAGAATTTTTGCGCCCTTCAACAATTGGTGTGGGTACCGCGAATCCACGGGATCCTTTGTGGCCATGCTTCTGGATAACGTCTTAGGAAATGATTTAATTTTCTTGGAGCTGGTAGCATTAACCTATCAACTTATTTTGCTTTCGGAAATCTTCGTAATAATTCGCTCACCTCCGTATTGTCACGTAACTCATTGTAATTCTCAAGTGATGACGTCACGTTATATAGGTTCAATCCCATGCAAATTTCTTTTATATGTGAACTATAATATCCATTTTGTAAATAGTAAGGCAACCATTCTGGTGTGTGTAAAACAAGAACAGATGATGAAAGAAGCAACGGTTACCCAGAGAAGTATAGACTTTACTAGGCCCAAGTTTAAACGTTCATTAAACACCATCTTACAATATTTATTTTAGGCCTAGATAAAATATTATTTTCAATATTAAGATAATACAGATTGTAAATAGCAACCTCTGTCTTTGGTAAAAAGACATGGAAACTATATGAAAATTTGTTAAATCAAGAAAATTTATCTCTTTCACATTGTAAATATTTTCCATCAAAATCACGAAAAAAGGCATCCGGGAATACACTCTAAGAAAGCAGGTAAAGAGGCGTCCGGGAATACACTCTAAGAAAGCAGGTAAACGGGCATCCGGGAATACACTCTAAGAAAGCAGGTAAAGAGGCGTCCGGGAATACACTCTAAGAAAGCAGGTAAACGGGCATCCGGGAATACACTCTAAGAAAGCAGGTAAACAGGCATCCGGGAATACACTCTAAGAAAGCAGGTAAACAGGCATCCGGGAATACACTCTAAGAAAGCAGGTAAACAGGCATCCGGGAATACACTCTAAGAAAGCAGGTAAACAGGCATCCGGGAATACATTCTAAGAAAGCAGGTAAAGAGGCGTCCGGGAATACACTTTAAGAAAGCAGGTAAAGAGGCGTCCGGGAATACACTCTAAGAAAGCAGGTAAACGGGCATCCGGGAATACACTCTATGAAAGCAGGTAAACAGGCATCCGGGAATACACTCTAAGAAAGCAGGTAAACAGGCATCCGGGAATACACTCTAAGAAAGCAGGTAAACAGGCATCCGGGAATACACTCTAAGAAAGCAGGTAAACAGGCATCCGGGAATACACTCTAAGAAAGCAGGTAAAGAGGCGTCCGGGAATACACTCTAAGAAAGCAGGTAAAGAGGCGTCCGGGAATACACTCTAAGAAAGCAGGTAAACGGGCATCCGGGAATACACTCTATGAAAGCAGGTAAACAGGCATCCGGGAATACACTCTAAGAAAGCAGGTAAACAGGCATCCGGGAATACACTCTAAGAAAGCAGGTAAACAGGCATCCGGGAATACACTCTAAGAAAGCAGGTAAACAGGCATCCGGGAATACACTCTAAGAAAGCAGGTAAACAGGCATCCGGGAATACACTCTAAGAAAGCAGGTAAACAGGCATCCGGGAATACACTCTAAGAAAGCAGGTAAACAGGCATCCGGGAATACACTCTAAGAAAGCAGGTAAAAGGGCGAACATAAGAAAACTCGATACAAAAGATTATCATAACACCGAGAGGGATAAAACCAAAGAAGCGGAAACCAGAATAAAAAAATGGTTCACACCTATGAGGCACGACAAATAATTCTGGTTTCAAATTGAGAGAAAACAATTTGAAAATCCTAAATGTTTACGAACTGTTAACAACGGCTATTTTATTGAAACATTTAAACTTTTCGCCTTTCCAAAAACATTACAATTAATTCTTTGTATTGACTGAACGTGTTCTTAAGCAACATTGTTGCTAGATTTACTCACGAGAACACCAGTGTAAAATCCGACGATAGATCATAGCATGACGCGCTGAAATTAAATGATATGCTTTTACATAAATATATCCGACCACCGACAGAATCCGTGGCGTTCTTTCTGCCGGTGTTTTATGGCTACTAAACATTTCACTTAACTGTTTATACAATATAAACCTCTGCTTGCCATCTTTTACTTCACAGTTACTAAATTTAATTATATGCATGTTTTAAACATATTATTGAAATAAATCCATTTATAACACTTTCAAATCTTATAAAGGAATAACTTATAATTGTAGGTTACGCCTTTTATTTATCAGTGGCATAGCTGGAAAAGGATTTGGGGGGATATAAATATAAATTATAAACATAAAAATGCTTTAAAAATCAAGGTAAAACCGAAATATATCCATTAAATTTTAAGAAATAAAAACAATTTAGCGTGCATTTAATTCATATATCATCACCCTTTAATTAAAACCCGACCGCAACCAATTGATTATTTAGGCTACTGTTTTTAGTTTTAGTTTGTCTTGTGCGAATGTCTACTTCCATAGTTTCGGGCGATGAGGATTATTCCCATACCCACTTCGCTTGCTATGAGACTGTACTTTGAATACCTACATTTTTCTGTTCAAACAATAATTAATAAATTGTTAATGTTCAATTTTATTTGCTTTTTTAAATGAATATTTGTTTCGTTAAATTCTTATTTAAAAACACCAATAAATTGCTGATTTTTCTAATGTAAACTGTATTTTAAATAATAATAATAATGTTACCTAAACAATGATCAGTTAGTATAACTGGTCGCACATAAGCTGGCGCGTGACCTCGAATAGACGGGGTAAAGAGTAGAGGCAGTTAAAGACCGTCCCACAGACATTGATAATCCGAAAGGCCGCTACAAATAATATTTTATTCGACTTGTCATATTAACCAGATCATTTACATAAAGTTTAGAACAAATTTACTTATATCAGTTTTCTAAACGACCGCAAGTTCTTAGCGACGGCATTGACTACAAAACACAATGTTTCTAATAGGGCTTGCTTTTTGTTTTCTATCGATCGTAAAAGGTGCCAAAGTTTCTCTCAATTGTACTTTGTTCTTTCATATTAATACATTTCTGAAAACATATATTTTCAAAATATAAACTATACGATCATAGATTTAGTTTTTAGGTATATATTGTAGGATGATGATAGCGTGTGCACCAATGTGACATTATACTTACAATAGATAGATGTTATTATATATATCACACATGTTTATAGAAGTGAAAACTTTCAATGTAAAAGTGATTGATTCGTTTTATTGATATATTGTACTATAATATAAGTTTTGTCTTTATTTCAAAGTTGAAATACCACCATCGCTACTGAAATGCAAGAAATAGCTAGGCAATTGGTGAAATGTCAAGAAATAGTTAGGCAATTGGTGAAATGTCAAGAAATAGTTAGGCAATTGGTGAAATGTCAAGAAATAGTTAGGCAATTGGTGAAATGT